>JAQLOM010000012.1:13132601-13145039 GCA_030068315.1 Chrysichthys thysi | reverse complement strand
GGATGCAGCCCTGGGGGGGGGGGGTGCGTGCGTGCGTGCGCACCGTTCAAATGTTGTGGGGGTGCGTGCGCGCCGGTAAAATGTTTAGTTGACTAATCGCAAAAATAATCGGTGACTAGTCGACTATCAAAATAATCGTTTGTGGCAGCCCTACTCCTCACAAACACCAGACTTCTGAATGAGCTCTAATTTCTGGCCAGTACAAAGATTGACACACTTTCTTTTACTACTAGACTTATCTTTGGGTGGCATGATGATGGCACTGGGCAGAAAAACAATGAAAAACACCAAATAATCCCCCAAAAAAACAGTATAGCTTCACAACGACCAGAGCTCAACCGCCGCTCGCAAGCAACTAGCAGCACTCACACCATCTCCGCCTAGTGGCCAATTGCTGAACTACTGGATTTGGTTCACATCGCCCGGGATTTTTACACTTTCCTACCGGACATTCTGGCTAATGGATTATGTCTTCAGGCCAGCAGATTTTGTCTGATGCATCCGATATCCGTTAATGCGGTGTCCATAGATGACAGGATCAACTGTACACACTTCAGCATAAAAACAAAATATCTGCATAAAAGCTGTATTACTGTACACATGTCTCTAAAAAAAAGAAAAGGGCATAGATAACCACCGCTCAGGTGTGTATACATTTATTGGGCCCCACTGCGTGTATTAAAACAGATGAAAATGTGCCTGTGGAGAGGAAAACAAATAGAGACAGAAGATAAATGACTCTCATTAGCACCATCTTGCGGATAGTGAACACGCTGCCACAGATGCGCGCGCGCACACACACACACACACACACACACACACACAAACATCTGGGCTCATATTAAACATAGGACATTAACTACATTGGAGCTAACGGTGGAGGCGGTGCGTCATTCTGACTGCTTAGTTCATGTTAACTTGTGTCTTTCCTGTGTTTGGTTTGCCAGATTAAAGCTCTTAAGACTGTGTCCAAAACCGCATCCTTCCCTATTAAATAGCATGTCAAGAATAATGAGCCATTTATATTTCTACATGGCCTTTAGTAGGGAGGAATGCGGGTTTGGACGCAGTCTGAACGCTTTCCAGATGTACAGAGCTGTCTCACTGAGGTGGGCTCTCCCCCTCTGAAGGTGGGCTAAATATAACGCTCCGAGGGGCTTAAAGTCCAGAGCTGTGCAAAACATACTTCTCGGTCTCTCTCTCTCTTTCTTTCTCACATCCATACACATACACACAGAAGGAGAAGGAGAGGTGCTTTAACTCTACTGTCCTGGGAACAGTTTTTTTCTGCTAGGATGTATAGCGGTGGGATATTTTTGATCATTTTCATCACATGCCAGATGCTCGGATCTCAGAGCCAGGTATGTCAAAAACTGGTAGATTACACTCTCAGGTATTTCCTATATTAAGAAACCAGTGTGAACAGAATTTATTGCACTGGATTAATATTGACATGCAGAAAACACACACACACACGCTTTTCAGATATGTAATCTTTTTTCCAGTACTATCTTTTCCCCTGTATTTACACACAGAACAGTCACATGGCATTGATATAAATGATATAAACACATAAGAACAACAACAAATCCTAAAAATGCCTGGGAGATGCCTGTGTTTTTCTGTAAGGGCAATAAAGAAAGAATCTAGCATTGCCTGCACAATTTTATATATGATCTGTATATCATCTGTGATGATTAGGATGATTAACCTTCCAGCTGTCTCTTACCCTGGTGGAAAACAAACTATGCAGGACTAGAATTCGGGATGGTTTTGGAATTTACAGTCAAAAACATACCAGGAAGTCTTAACAAATAGGTTAAACTCTCACACACACACACACACACACACACACACACACACACACACACACACACACACACACACAAAATATGCTATTTATAGTCAAGTTGGCCCATAAAAAAATCCCGGCATGCATATATTATGCAGATTTGGGATTTGAGAACCTAATACGTGAGTGTCCCGGATATGGGCAGGAAAAAATGCTGGTGAAGCAGTCACACACAAGCTCTAGGGAGTTTTTGATGTTTTTATGGATCTCGTTTTTTGATCTCATATCAATATAAATATTCACAACATTCTTGCCTACGTGAGAGTGGAAGCAAGGCTAAAGATAGTATTCCACATGTGTAGGATCTCCATCACTCCGTAGCTCTTTTATATTTGTGTCATATACAATTCAACCAGACTTTTAAACGGTGCAACGCTTTCATGTATTTAACCAATGTCCTGCAGTTAAAGGAGCGACTAAACCACCACCGTCACTAGCTTTGGGTTAAATAAATACCATTAACTCTGTAACTCGAACCACACAGGAGTGTGTGAGCAGACAGGAGGTCCAGGGCATTCTACGGCATGTCCATAAGCTGCTCTCGACGCACGAGTCGTCCTTTCTACAGAATGTACGCAGCCTGCGTAAGAAACTCAACCTGCTACAAAACATCACGGTCAAACACAACAGCAACATCAGCACAGGTAAGAACAGCAGACGGAAGTACAGCAGCAGACACGTTACTCTATACAGTTACAGAATATTTGCAAAAACTGCACCTAAATTTAAGGAAAAAGGGTCACTCTGGGATTCTTCGGATGGCACCCAGCTTTTTTCGACTTGGATTGTTTTCTGAAAAGAAAACCCCAAGAATGCACTGTAGATGTCCACAGAGAATTTATTTCCCTATGAGGGACCAAGATGGGACCATGAAGAACTGTTTGGGGTGCTAGGAGGAACTGATGTTAGGGGGAATTTACTCAGGTTACAGAACCAGTGAGAAGGTTTCTTAGTCATGAGACGTGCCAATGGGTTAATTCTGTCCTCTATATATACTTAAACATAAAGGGTTCTTCAGGAGTTTTTTGGTGAACACTTCAAGGTTTCTCAAGGGGTTTTCCTTGGAGCCTTTTCTAAAAGGTTAACACTATTGTAGGGTTATACACTTAAGAACTTGTAAGGGTTTTTGCTAGAAGAACAAACCAAAGAACCCTATAAAGCATTGGATGGAACCAAGAGCTTACCATGGAGGCAGACCAGTCTATGAACATGAAATTGATCCAAATACTGGGTGTAAACTTGTTACTTTACCCTTATAACTGAGCATAAACTTTTGTTATGTTGTCCTTTACCCAACAGTAATATGCCTGCCTCCAAACCCACCAGCCAATGGGAGGATGCTGGGCCAAGTGTTCAGAGTAGGCCACGAGGTTCACTTCCTCTGCAACCCTGGTTTCCAGCTGTCAGGGCCAGAGACGAGGGAGTGTCTGGATTCCCTCAGCTGGAGTGGAGAAGAGCCAACCTGCAAGAGTACTTATTAAATGATAATCCAGAATTTTAAAACCCCATCTCTAGTTACCACATCAGTAGAACGAAAAAACGTCAGTGTTTTTCTGAACTGAGAAAAGAAGTAAGAGCCTGTTGGCTTGAAGCAGACAATAACTTATGAGAAACATTGCTTTTATGAATTCTTCCCTGAAAGGTATTTGTGATGGAGCCACCTTTTCAGAGAAAGTGAATTCCTGGTTACGCTTTAGTAATTTAAGTTATTTGGGTTTAATTATGCATGGATAAGAGAAAGTCTTGTGAAAGAGCAAGACAAAAGAATTGTACAGAAAAAGAAACATTTCGACTGTACTGCTATAGTGTTGAAAGGTTGAAAATAACTTTGCAATAACCGATGGGGCAAGTCGGTTTTTCCACATACATCTCATCCGTATAGACTGTAAAGGCTTGCATGCAAGCTCCGTAACCCTAACTGCCCAAGGGCTTCCATTATAAAAGTGTTTTGAATCAATGGATTGGAAGTTTGCCTAAAGCCAGTTTTGGCAGCTGGGGATTAGACCGCAAAGGCCCACGCCTTCGACCACTGCCCACTTGCATCATTGATTGATTTTCGCAGATGATGTGGTCTTGTTGGCATCAGCGAGCTGTGACCACCAACTTGCACTGGGTTGATTTGCAGCCAAGTGCGAAGTGGTGGGGATGAGAATGAACACGTCTGAGTTCAAGGCCATGGTTCTTGGCCAGAAAAGGGTGGTTTACCTGCTACAGGTTGGGGATGAGTCGTTGCCTCAAGTGGAGAAGTTCAAGTATCTCAAGGTCTAGCCTGGCCCAAACGGAGAGGGAGATCGAAAAGGTGAACATGATTGCAGACACAAGTGGAGGAAATGAGGTCTCTCTGAACGATCCATGGGCTCACCCTTAGAGAAAGGGTGAGGAGCTTAGATATTCGGGAGGGGGTCAGAGTCGAGCTGCTGCTCTTTCATGTTGAAAGGTGTCAGCTGCGGTGGATCGGGCATCTGGCTGGTTGCTTCCTGGACGCCTCCTAGGTGAGGTGTTCAAGAAATATGAAACCAGCAGGAGATCCCGGGGCAGACCCAGGATATACTCGAGAGATCATTTTTCTCAGCTGGCTTGGGAACACCTCAGTATCCCTCCCGAAGTACTGGAGGAGGTGGCTGGTAAGAGGGAAGCCTGGGCATCTCTTCTGAATCTGCTGCCCCTGTGACCCAGATAAGTGGCAGAAATAGAGATGGATTGGAAACGTGTTTAAATTATTTCCTGGCATTTTTTGAGGCAGTCAGATATTAGGTTGAAAACATTCCAATGTTCATTTAAATTAGTATGCTGTGTTTAACATCTATTACATATTTGATTGTAAGTTTTTATAAGGTATATTTTGAGTTCCCGATATATTTTGATCAACCACCTATCTGGCTCTATCTTCAGTGATCGATGTTGGAACATCCAATAACCCCACCACCTCCATGCCCACATCGTCTCCTCCGCCTTCAGTCTCAGCCTACGTGCGTCCCTCTCGCTGTATCGAGCTCCAGGGCTCCATGGAATGCACATGTGAGCAAGGCTACAGCATCTCAAGCCAGGACAGAAGCTTGTGCACAGGTAACACCTCTCACCAGGTAAACACTGGGCTTAGAGAGAACAGTCCAAGAGATCTTATCTGGGTTTAACATCTTCCTATCCATATCATCATGGTGCTTGGGATATGCTAGACATAAAATTATCCGCAGTAAGAGAACACCAGAGGGAGATGTTAAATAAACTTGAATTATTTTAAGTGATTATTGGAATATATTACAAAATAGTGCTCTGACTTACACTTTCATTCAAGGGGAAACTTGGGGATTTACCATTCAGTTGCTATATATAAATTTGGTTGCATGGAATTTACACTTAAACATTCTTTCTTTTAGACATTGATGAATGCGAGCTCTTCCGAATGACCCAGTCTGGCCGTCTATGTTTGCACATGTGTATGAACACAGCTGGGAGTTACTACTGCCAATGTCCTACTGGCTACGGCATAAGCATAGACAACAGGAGCTGCCAAGGTAGGTGTGCAATTTTACAAAAACATCTTTTGTCTTGAAGCCTTCACCGAGATGCAAATGATCTGTTTGGTAAGAAGGGTATAGCATTTAAATAAGCAATTGCTTTAGATATTTATTTAATGGTACTTTTAGAGCCCTCTGCTGTCTCTGAAGCTAACTGCAGTTGCTAAGAATATACGGAGATGTGGACTGGCCAACTGACACCAAACCCATGTTCTCTGTAGGAACTAAAAGCGTTTCCTTTTTTTCCCCCATCTTCACGTAGTTTGCATCTTGTAGCTTTCTTCTCTGAATCCAAGAGGAAAGGAAACAAGGACAGAAGGCAAACATATTTGCCAAATGGGGCTCAAATCGCTGAACCCCAACTTACCGATGATTTCTTAGCCAATGAAATAAAACTTCATTGAGAAACAGCTTCCTAAATGGTTCACTGTTTTCACGGCAGATGTTGACGAGTGCGAGAGAGGAGCTCACGACTGTACCAATGAGCAGGTGTGCGTGAACACTTACGGAGGTTACAGATGCATGGTGGTCGAATGTCCTCGCTTCCGCGACGCTTCCTACATCAAGACCTCATCTCTGTACGTATGCAGATTACATTTCCCTTAATAAAATACATTTGATTCACGCTTGCACTAGGAAAATAACACCGGTAGGATACATGAGATGGCTTGAAGACCAGTAGATCTGGTAGATCACGCTGTTAAACATGCCATGAAGCTCAGCATGAAGTAAAAGGCTGAAAACCCATCTCTAAAGGTTGGACGTCCAATGTTTGCCTTACAGGCAATGTGAGCGTAATCCCTGTGTCCAGGGGAACAAAGCTTGTCTCCAGGCTCCAGTCTCCATCAACTTTCACTTCATGGCAGTGGTGTCGAACATAAGCACTCCCCGTGTCCTGTTCCGGGTTTCAGCAGCCCGCGTGCGGGGAGATTCCCTGCGCTTTGGACTGCTGGGAAATCGGGGAGCAGGGCGCTTCACCCTTCGGCGTTCCAGCAGACAAAGTGGAGAGCTGCTGCTGGTGGAGCCGGTGCAAGGCCCTGCCATGCTGGAGGCTGAGGTGGAGATGAGCGAGATGGAGAGGAGAACACTGCTGGGACGATATGTTACAAAGGTTACACTGTTCGTGTCCCCATACAGCTTTTAAACCAGAGTGAGGAGGAAAACAGACTGGAGAATAAAGTTGTCTTGCTATCCGAGACAGCTGTTACAGCTCGCTTACAAACAGCACAGGAACTAAAATGAAGTACAACAGAGTTCCAGCTAGGCAAATCAAAAATCTTTATTACAAGCTATTAAGCATCACTCTTAATTTTGTTTTTACAGCCTTTTATGTAGTTAAATTTGACAATCTAGTTTTAATTCATAATCTAGTGTGTATTTCATCTAACCTTAAAATGTCAACATTGTCCCTGTAGTTTATTTTAAGGTTCTTAAAAGCAGTTTCACAATTATACTTCTGTTTAAACATTCACAGTGAAGCACAATGGCATCGTCCAAGGTTTTAATGTATTTTCCAAATGTGACAAAAGCGCAAAAAAAAACAACAAAAAAAAAAAACCCAAACAAACCACCCTTCTCATGATTCTTGTGCTACCACAAATCATAAATCACTGGCACCTTCGGGAACGAGAAGGACCTTCTCCATCGAGTGACTGAAAATCATCCCCATAAAGAATTCTTCACCCTGATGTCAGAATGCCAAGGCAGGACCTCACAGAGCTCTCCTCGCCGGTTGGAGCTATAAAAAGTATTCAAACACAAATTAGTTGCCTTTCACACACCCACTCAGTCTCTCACATGGTATCTACAGAAAAACAACCAAAGATAACACTGCTATTATGTGTTCGGGAATAAATTACGTCTTAAATTAAAACAAGTGATTCGGTCATAGCCTTCAGAAGAGAGGGAATGACATGAGGGTGTCGTTTAGCTTTCTGTTACAAACTGTGTTATTAAAGCAGAACGGTTTGGAAAGGGAGTCCAAAATACAAACCAGCAAATTGATTTTATTAACAATTTTCCAAATCAATCACTTTGTACATAACAAAAACAACCAATAAAGACAAAAAAGCGCCATTTCTAATATGTATAATACATGGCTTAACCAGACCCTAGGGGAAATACTTTTAAATCAGTTTGTACAATGAAAAAAAAAAAAGCATACAAAAACAAAACGCATCATTACCATATAGCTTTTTTTTCTTCCTTTTTTTTTTTAATTTTTTATAATTACCATGTGTTTACTCTACTTGTAGAAAGGTCACACATAGCAGACAGTGAGCACTTGCAATATGACTTCACATTATTTCCTGGCTGAAAGGAGGAGGAACTCAAGCGAATATGAAGAAATCTTTCCAGTGCTACATTCACTTGCTTAATCATTGGCAAAATATTTAAGAAACGGTCCACCAAAAATACCCATGGTTTCTGAGCTGGCTGGGAGTAGTGACCACGTGCTTTATCTAAGCAGAGACGCTGCTGGTTTTACTAGCAAGACTACAGGCGAACGTGAACGTAAGCAATGAGCTAGTTAATAGAGAAGAGATGAGACATGGAAAGGTGAACGTTTTCTGTGGGCCACATTGCCAATAATGCTGAAAATTAAACTAAAAAAAGAAGAAGAAGAAAAAAAAAAAGAAAAACACACATGAAAGGATTTTCTGGACTAAATGATTAGAACAGTGGAGAATAGCTTAAATAAGCTTTGTTTTCAACAAAGGCTTCCAAAGGCCATGGCGATTTCCCATGCTGAAATTCTCATTATAAGTAAAAGGTAGATGACCAGTGGGTCCATTTGCTTCTTGTGAGTGCAAACCAGTAACAGTTCAAGACTCACATTTTCTACAAGAAAAAGAGCAAAACTGAAGCAGAGACCTCTCTGTAAAACCACGACTATATACAGTATCTGGACAATATTTTCCTCCTCCCCATATAGCATTGCGACAAGACTTGCTATTATTTATACAAAACGGTTTACTTATGACACTGAAAAACAGGCTCTTTTTCTCAAACAGCCATTAAACTGCATTCCCCATATATAAGGACATGAGGACTGATAACAGGTATAGTTATTTGGGGAAAAGACACAGACCATTGTTTCGAGCTTTTGATAACATTGTAGATTCAATTACCAACAAGCCGTCGAAGATTTGATATGATAAGGTATTCGCACACGAAACAGCAGGCTATGTGACTTGAGAGGCGATTATGGGAGTGCATGCAAGAGAAAAACGGAGTAAAAGGGCATGGTTTTTAGAAAGGGATTTCTGAGCTGTGAAGGTGGGGACAGTCCAAGACACACGAAGCATTGGCTGGCTGAATTAAGCAGAATTTCATCAAGTATTATTGAAAACAAAACAAAAAACAACAACAACAAAAAAAAACTCTTACCCTGGGACTCAGAGAACAAGATTAACCCCAATACTAAACATCGAGGCATATAGAAAAAACATCCCAAACCCCAAACCTTACACCTCCAATAAATTAAGGCCATCAAAACTGCTAAATCCATTCACACACGGCTAAGCCGTCCAAGACAAAACAGTTCATCTTGAGGCTTGGTTGGCCGAGTACGCACTACTGCTATTATCTGTCTTGAAGAATGGCACTGTGGTGCACTTCCAGTCACCAGCACACCTCTACAGATGTTAAACAGCTAACGAACTAAACTGAGAATTAATCTGAGGGCAGGAAGTGACTTATCTCAGGTAAAGATTACTCCTCATCACACTGGTGTCTGTCTCTGCATTGCAGTGGAAAGACCCAGTCAAGTTGTCATGTAGGAACAGCATTTTTGCCTGCCTGATCCCCAGGAGTGCCTTGACATCCTGTCTGAGGCGACTGTGGAATATTTATCAAGCATCTCATTCAGAACGAGTGTTGATCTGAGGTCGTGCAACTCTTCTAGATGTAATATTCAGGATCATTTGAATGTTTATAAGCATCCTTACCCATAAAGACTTGTCTAAAAAGGTCCATTTATGACCCCTAGATCCTGAGTTCTTCTGGCTCAGATGTAAAAAGTTTTTCCTGTTCTGTTTAATAGTCTGTTAGTATCTGGGACTACAGTCAGTCTGACAAAGATTAAATCGGATGCCTTTATTCATCAACAACCCAAACCTGCAAGCGCAGACACAAATATCTCTCTGTAGAAAGTAAAAGAAAAATCAAAATCTTAAGCTTATCTTAAAAAAACAAAAAAAAAACCACACACACAAAAAAACATCAATTAAATCTTAAACCCATAGACAGTATATTTAATCTGGAACATTTCATTCACTCTCACAGGAAATCAAATCCTACACACTCACACGCACGCACAGAGCACGCTTCAACACAGTTACTCATTCCGATCACGGTTTTTAACCCCTGTAATTTAGTAGTATGCCTACTACAACATCAAGCACGTTATTTATAAATAATACGATAAAGCAAATGACTGCGTTATCTTCCCATGAGATGTTCTGCGAGTTAGCGGACAAATCACATCCTTGACCTTATTAAAAGGAACACCCCGTGTCGATGCTAATGAAATTACAAGATCAGTTAAAATAAAAGGAACATGTCATCATCAGACCTGTGAAACCCTAGCACACAAACCTAATACCACTAATATACTAGTCACCATGTGTAACTGAAGCATATGGCAACCACCCACCACCACGCAAAATTATTTCTGTAATTTAGCAGTGAGTACCTGCTATGTCTGCCTCGTCGCCTCAGTAGACCGCAGAGGAGCACATGAGCACAACGAAGCCCAAGCTCCTACCACAACATCCAATAGAACAAAACAATCGACAATAAATACATGAATTGCAAATGAAAAAGGAAAATGCACCCGGAGCTCCACAAATACAGAGAAAGCCGAAAGAGCAGAAACAATGTCTTAAAGATGCTGACACACTTAGAAATGTGCAAACACACACATACACACACACGCACGCAAAATGGCCCAAATGTCCACAGCAGGCAGGTCCGGTAACAAAGAAGCAGATAAAGATGCAGGAGGTCAGGTAATCATGGACAGTGCGAAGAGGGTAAAATCAGGTCCCAACACGGCTGCTGCCAGTAGCAAGAAAATCTGCACAGTTTCAGTCTTGCTTGTCCTCTTCACTGTGCCATAGCCAGAGCCCGGGGTGACTGAGGGACAGAGAAGAGCACTACTAGCTCCTCCACGCCCCTTTTGTGGAATGGGGAAGGAGGAAGGGAAGACACTGGGTCTGCCCCTCCTCCTGCCCCTGGCAACCCTCTTTACCTGTCCTTCAGCTCCTGCGTGACGCGCTTGGTGATGCGGCCGCACAGCAGCCCCGTGAAGAACAGCAGCACCACACACATTGCCAGCATGCTCAGGATATAGTTCTTAGCAGGAGAAGAGAGGACCTGACCAGCCAAGTCTGAGAAGCCCTCTGCTGGTGCCACCTGGAGGCAGGAAGTAGAAATGTCAACATGGAAGGATCGTGCACATAGAGCGACGCTTGGGAAAACACCAACTTAACAACAATGACAATACTAAAACCTACACAGGGCCAAACTTGTATTAATATTTGTCTTTTGTGTGTTTCAAAAAGTGAGCTCATTTACTGAGGAGATCACAGTCTTTACTGTTATTCAGAGTCAAAAAACAACAAAATTATTGCTGCCCTCCATTAAAATTCTACAACAAACTATGTACAATAACACATCTTGAGCACAAAGGTGTGCGGATGCTGTAGAGGTTTATTTTAAAACCTCTAATATTTAAACAACGCCAAAAAAAGTCGTTCGAATTTTTCAGAATTATTGGTACCCTCCACAATTGGCGATAATCTCCCTGGAGAGAATAACAGTGCTGAACCTCTTTCTGGATGTCTAGCGGGGTCAGAGACAGATCTTGGTCCACTCCTGCATATTCTTAAGGGGCACAAAACAGGAAGAGTGTAGCTACCTGTAGTGATGACCAGTGAAATAATCGACGGTGACACGAATTAGACAAGTAATGAGTTCTGGATCTAATCTCAACTCTGAGGCGACTACTAATGCGAGTAAATAAACTGACCAATAAATATCCGAGAGGGATACAAAGGCAACCAGAGCCTGCAATGTCTCCTAACGACTGCTAACCTTCAGCTACAAAGTGATGATTAACGAGAGAATTGCTTCTTGCGTGTAGACCGCCTTTAGCTCTGTGCACGTAGACTCCCATTTTTCAAACACTTTCATTATCTTTGAAAAATCTATAGCCAGGACTGCACCTCCTGGCAGAGGGAGCCAGGCTACAACATCCTGGTAACTTAGAGGAATTTATAATGGCATTTATATTCCCAAATGCCCCTGAAGAGCAGCTATAAAACAACCCCAAATCAGCAACCATCTGCTTTCATATTTAATTCCACTATTTTTATTTTGCCTGTATGCAGGTTTTTCCTTTTAGGCAAGTGCACTGATGATCTGCATGAACAAAGGTTACATGTTGCACCACCTGAATTAATGTGTTTTATGTACTGTCAGGACTACTATGCTCATTTTCTTTAAATATGCCAGTACATCCGGACTTCGCCACAACTTCCAATAAGATGGACATCATATACTGCTACCTATAAGGGTGAGAGAGTGTGTGTGTGTGTGTGTGTGTGTGTGTGTGTGTGTGTGTGTGTGTGTGTGTGTGTGTGCGTGCGCACGCGCGTGTATGCATGCATGCATGCGTGACCTTAGCAGCGTAGCTCCACATGTCTATGCGGTCTTGCAGCCTCTTCTTACACTCAGGCTGGAGTCTCACTCTCTTATCCTGAAGAGCCTCCATCAGACATGACATCTCTGAGGAGAACACACAGCAAAATGAATATCCTCTGAAACCTCTTTAGGAATATTGTTGAATATTGACTGTGGCGTCAAGTACTCACGTCTTCCTTTGCCAGGTGGGATGGCCGCGCACTGATGCTTAAGGTCAAGCGCACATGCTGTGTGCAACACTGGATCCACAAAAATGTCTGCTTTGCTCTCCTTGAGAATGTTCAGCACTTCCTACACACACACACACACACACACACACACACACACACACACACACACACACACACACACACACACACA
>JAQLOM010000012.1:13093269-13103272 GCA_030068315.1 Chrysichthys thysi | reverse complement strand
ACCTGCTAATCCTAGAGGTTCACATACTTTTGCCACTGACAGATATGTAATATTGGATCATTTTTCACCAATTAATAAATGACCAAGTGAATTTTTTTTCTCTCCTCATTTATTTAACTGGATTCTCTTTATCTACTTCGAGGACTTGTGTGAAAATGTGATGTTTCAGGTCATATTTAAGCAGAAATGTAGACAATTCTATGGGTTCACAAACTTTCAAGCACCACTGTATGACCGAAACATTTTGTGGTTTTAAAGTTTTTCCTTATTTTCACATCTTCGTGAATGAAACAGCCTTGCCCTAAATGCACTACTAAGAGACTGCACATAACAGCATGTTTCCCCAGAATGACTGTGCATACCCAGAGTGTGCTCGTTACAATGATTTGTAAATGTCCAGATGCCAACAGTGTACCAAATGCTTCCGAGCTGTTACATCAGTTGTGTATTTACCTGGAACGTAGAGGCGCGAGCTCCTGCACATGAGTGCTCGTGTCCCGCGTGTCATACACCCGCACCGAGCCGTTGCTCAGCCCAGCGTAAATGTAGTTGTTGTTGTCATGGCACCAACAGCAGCTCCATACAGGTTTGCCAGTGTTGTAGGCCTGTACCACAGTGTTGGTAAACAAGCTGCAGAGAAACACATCACTGCATCAAAAGACTATCATAGTACAGTGGTCCCTGTACCCACAAGCGTCGGAGGCCACGAGTAACTTTGGTCCTGAGCTTAATTATTTAATAAAATCTCACTGTACCCACTAGCAATGTTTGGAGCCACGAGCAGTACCGCGAGCCTGCCCGCCTCGTTATCTCTACATGCATAAACAATGAGGAACAAGGGAAACTTGCCCACGTGGGTCAGCGGCAGTCAGTCTCTCACAGCATCTTGTGTTGTTAGCATCTCTGAGACCACATGAACTATTTTTGCACTTTCGATTTCTTTCGATTGCTTCAGCAGCTCGTTCAAACAGCTGTTATGTGTTGCCACGACATGCCACCAGAGCGGCGCTATGATATGTTTGTTTACATCCACTCTTGTAAATGTATGAATGTTTTTTTTATATAAAATGCTTCCTAAAAGGTAAAACTACGCTTAGCCTACGCCAAGCAGCCTAGCCTACAGGACTTGGTTTCTTTCGTGTATGGCCATAGCGCAGTTTTTTATGCATTTAAAGATGAAAGTGTGTAATATGCTGAAAAACATAATATTCTCAATCAATACTGCTTATATTGTCACTAAAAGCTCAATTATTGTGCATATAAATGTTTTGTATGGGGGTATTTTGGGGCCAGAAAACCAATTAATCCCTTTCCCATTATTCCTTATGGGAAAAAGTGTCTGTACCCACGAGCTGTGTCTTCAAACCAATTACCCTTGTGGCTACAGGGATCACTGTAATTACACAGCATTTATTCGGATAATAACAATTCACATCAAAACATCTGGAATCATTCCATTTGGTTAAACACCAAAATGCATTTTTGTCATTTTCAAAATATATTCAATGGAGGAACTGTTGTGTCTCTAATTGTAAGGTCATGTTGCTGCCGTCATTCAATTACACATAAACCAGACAGCCCTAAAATGACTAGTTCATTAATGACTGCTCCGAGAGACAGAGCATTCAAGCATATTACTGCTACTGTACTGCTTGAATCTGAGCATCATATGGCCTTTGGGAATAAGGAAATGAGTCTCATACCTGGTGAGCTTGATGGTATTATCAAAGGCCGCAGAAAGCATGAGCCCATCTTGCTGTCTGTTGAAGGCAAGGCCTCTGATCTGTTTAATGTGGATGGGAACGTAATGACTGGCTTTGAGATTCACAGTGCTGATTTTTTTCACCCCAAAGCCTGAGACACAGCAGGAAGGACAGAGTGATGGAAAGGTCAGCTTGCGTTTCTGAATCCTTATGACAACGTTAAAAAGGTTCCTGCATAGTACACTCACCAGGGACCAGAGAGGCATGCGGGGATGGTTGAGAAGCCAACAGGCAACTGAGGGGCTCACAGTAAGACAGCACACGACACCCACCAGCCTGAGAAACAAGGACAGCCTTGGAGAAAACATAATTCCCCTTGCTTGAGGAGTCCTGTCTCTGAGACAGAGACAGAGTAGACGTCTGAGTCGAACTGGAGGGAGTCTGTGTCATTAACCTCCTCAGCTCCTGCACAGGATGACAAAAAAAAAAATAAATAAATAAAAAAAATTAAAAAAAAAAAAAAAAAAAAACACCTCTTAGAGAATGTAGACTGCTGAAATAATAGTGGTATATTTAAATAAACCTGGTTTAGATGGTTTTAGGTGGAATATTCAAGAACACAAATGGAGGAAAAATAGAAACGCACGTTGCTAAACATTCACAGTAACCGAAAGAGTCATGTCATGAGATGTGAAAGACCAGATCTCATACCTGAAGCTCTCGCCGGAGCTTCCCACATTCATCGGTTACAACCTGTAACTGAAGACGACACTGAGCAGATTCCAGCTCTGCCTTCCTCCGCAAACTCTGCTCCTGCTCCAAACATCTACACAAACACACTTCTCAATAACGGATTAAAACAAACAATCAAAAAAACCCACCAAGTCAAATAGTTTGCAATTCCCAATGACTATACCTCTTTAAATTTTCCTGTTCGGTGTTGTCCACTGCCCTCAGTTTATGAGCATACAACAAGACTATATCAGCCCTCTTGGCCTTCTTATTGCACTGAAGGAAAATGGAGCAAAAAGGTTTTAATGTACAGCTATGCTTTTTGTGTGAATAAAAATCATCCCATAATTATCAAACGATCACAAGTGAAAACAAATAAAAATATAGCTAACTATAATCACATGGTGACCACATTGCCCTCTGATCTGTCCTTTAACCCTGCTCTAGTACCATGAAAAAAGTCACATTCTTGGTACCCATGGGGTTAGTTTGACCCCATGGTGAAAAACATGCTATATGACCAGAACACCACCACTTTATCACAGATATTTTGTTTTCCTTGAAATAATACGGTATGACAATGCGTTATAAAATCCGAATAATATTGCACAACGCCTCGTGTGAGGTTCCGCTTATTTCACTCCACTGAAGGCAAAAATGTTACTGTTGGCATTGGTTGCACAACCGTTTGGTATGCTCTTCACACACAAACTCATTGCACTCATTACAGAACAATTTGGTTTTCTTGTCACTTGATCTGGGACAAATACATTTCTTGCGTTGTCCTGGATGACGCTGTGTGGTGCTTGCGGCTGATGTGGGTCGCGGTTTGTGGTACAAAAATCCAGCATTGCTTGTGTAACTGGTTTTTCAATTTTTTAGTTGGTCCATGTCAGAATCTCTGTTATCACGACATCATCAAAAAATAAATCAAATGCTTTCAAGGGTGTGTCTGCTTGACACCCATTCCCTTTCGGCCCTGGTTTCTGTTTGACAATATTTCGCATCGGGGTTCTGCTGACAGTTTTTGGCTTCTGTGACCACACATACCAGTCTTTCCACTTATTCTTTATTACGTTTATTTTCACTTGGGGTTAAATTGACCCCATAGTCCCGGTCACATTGAGGGTACAATGGCGAAGCGAAAATAAACCTAAACAAAAAACAACAACAACAAAAAGAGGGGGGGGGGGTGTTTGAAACTACCGAATGTGTGTCACACACTTAGGAAGGCCTTACGAGAAAATATGTGGCAGGCAAGGTCACTAATCATGAATGTTTCCAAAAAACACATGGTCCAAAGAGGGCTGAGGTCACATAGACCCCATGGTACCAGAGCAGGATTAACATGAGAGACACTGACCTGGGGGCATTTGGCGCCTTGGCCCTTCAGCCAGCGGTCAATGCAGGCGAAGCCAAACAAGTGGCCACATCGCAACGCGGCCAGACGGTGATCACCGGACGTGGTCCACGGTTCGAAACATATAGAGCAGGTTTCTCCCTCTCCGTCGTTCTCAGCCACATCAGTCGAGAGAGAAGCGCCTTCAGTGGCCTCTGTTGGTGCTGAATCAGCCTGTGTAGGTAAGGACAAGAAGAGATCAACACAAAGCAACTTTTAAAATATCTGGGTCCTCTATATACACACTTCTTACAACTTACCCCGTCCTCAGACTCAGCTAGTGGTTCGGCCCTTTCAGCTTCAGCAGAAACGGAAGGCTCTGCATTAAAGACAAACCTTTTCTCTCAAAAGCAAGACACCACCACATCTTTTAAAAATTTACACAAACCTTAGCTTATATGAGGACAACCAGGGCTATTACTGACTCAGCTCATTTTCATCAGATCATACAGAAGCCCAAACCGCCAGTTCCTCTGCAGCCTCTTCTTCACAACACCAGTCTCAGATGTTCTCACCCAAGCGTTCCTTCTATTTTTCAAAAATTAACTAAGGGAGGAATTATTTAAATCCAGTGGATGTAACGAGGGGTAAATATACCTACGCAAAAGATCCAAACAGTTGGTGACCGTAAAACAAACAAATACAACCAAGCTATGCTCTCAAAACACCTGATAGCTAGTGCTAGCTGACAAGCTTGCAGAATTGAACGGTAAGCAGAGACATTTCCACCACTTGGTTGAATGTTAACAGCTCACGATAGTTGTTCATTTAGCCCAGCAACCATGCAGATACTTTACCGAGAGCTAACAGAACTTGAGGACATTATCAAATACTGCATGAGAATGGGAGCATGCCAAAGAGGCAGATGATGGACTACCTGTTACACTGGACTCCTGAAGAGGAGGGGTGACCAGAGAAGCAGGCTGGCTTGCGTTCAATAGAGCTGCAACATCTGCAGAAGGTATCGGAGCCGGGGCCTCTCTATTCTGTCTTTCCTCCTCAGAGTCGCTCACCTCGTCCGTGCTACCTGACAGAGGCTCTGTGTCACTTCCTGTTGACACCCTGAGCAGAAAGTCCAAACGTCCTCGGTTCAAATGTGTAGTCTGGGTGGAGTACTGGAACCGCAGACCTGCTCTGTAAGTAGAAATTCAGATACAAATTTATAAAAAAAAAAAAAATAAAAAAAAAAATAAATAAATAAAAAAATAAAAAAACACACACTGGTGAATCATCTAGTATTGTACCAAGTAGCAAAAACCCATTTTTAATCGAGGGAAGCCATTTTGTGTGTTAAAATGGCTAATGTATAAAAATGTCTAATCAAAAGTCAGAGGGCTGCTTTCCATTTCTACATCAGCAAATCAAGAAAAACATGAGCAGTGCGCACAGCCAGTCACATAGGTGTCCATCAGCATGCTATGCAAGTAAATTAATATGTGAATTAAGCAAGCAAAGTAACATGCAAACAAAAATAAATAAAAATGTACAGAAAACAAAACGACAGAAGGTCAAACTTCTCTGTAAGGAGAATAATTAAAGCATAGTAGTGAACATGAAGAAACTACAGTGGAACCTTAGTACTCGAACTCAAATCTCTTAAAAGTCGAACAAACCAGATCACAAAAAAATGACCTAGAACTCGATCTGAATCTCAGAAGTTGAACCGTGAACGCCGACCTAAGATAACTTGTACGTGCAGGGAAATGAGTCACGTGGCACTCAGCTGTCTCTCAGTGGAAACAAAGGGTAACACTTCAGTCTCGCATTCACTGTGAGAACATTGTTTGTTGATAGTGCTTTTTTTTTTTTATTAATAATATCAGGTTATACACTGAACTTTATATCATTTTGGTAGCCATTGCTCACCAAAAAGGTACGAATACAGAGTAATAATAAAAATAAACAATGGACCACATGGCATAGCATGACTCAAGGTAGTAATGCTGTGTCTGGGTTTGTTTTTTTTGTTTGTTTTTTTACTTTACCCTGTCAGAGCGGTGAGGTGACAATCCAGGCTGCAGTCAAATGTAAAATCCATTTCAGGCTTTATTTAGGCTCCAGGCAGAAGTACATGAGACAGCAGGCAAACTTATAGTTAAAGGAAATGCAGGCAAGGAACAAACTTTAATCATAAACCAAATAAGCTTGCGCCTGAAGCCTCGTGCATGCATCGGCATGGCTGTGTGTATAAACGGGTGGGTGTGCTCCACGCGGGTGGTTTACATGACACACATTGGATACATTTATTTTCTTACTTTACAAATTACTGTTTTGATAAATGCGCTTAGACGTGTTTAGTATATGCTCTTCTTATTTTATCCTGTTCATTTTGTGTTTAAATACTTAAAAAAATAAATATGTGTGTATTTTTAGGGGCCGGGCACAAATTAATTGGTTTTACATTATTTCCAATGGGGACATTCCAATCAGAACTCGAACCTTTTAGGATTCAAACGCGCTTGGAACGGATTAAGTTGGAGTACTGAGGTACCACTGTTGGTTACACTGTACTTCAGGCCCATTTCTGGCAATTTTGTGCTGAAATTTGTCTCACGTTGTTTTTATCCAAGCACATTCCTGAATCATCACCCAGTGTTTTTTATTTCTCCTACCAAACAATCACTTCACTAGATTCGAATGCTTGAAAACGAACACATGCACTCATAATGTCACACTTTTCCTCCCTCACAAACACTGCTAACCCTGCTTCATTTTACATTCAGGGGTCAAGGATTTGCAAGTTGCGGTGAAGTCAGAACTCATTCCAACACCAGTGACACCCACTATACGTCTCTGCTCAACCAGGCATCGTGTGTTTAACATACAGTACTGCTCACGTTGCACGTATTTCGCAGGTCGCACACCAGCTCCTCTGGAAGCTCTGCTCATCCATGAACCCATTTCTCGCCATGAATGCATTTCAGTGATTCTCTGCAGAAATAGAAACCAGCCGCAAAACTCTCATGTTCACACCTGGCCCTCCTTCTCCTGACAATCTGCGTCGCTGCAAGCCGTGGCCTGGTAGCAGGAGGCGCCCTTTCTCCTTCAGGTCTCCCATCAGCCTCTTCATCCTCTTCCACTTCTGTGCTGCTCCCAGAGTCAGGGATGATGATGGGAACTTCCAGACCACCTGAACCAACCGGCTCTGCTGCCCCAAACTGCACATCCACCTCCATAGCTTCCATCTAAACACCAAATTTAGAAGAAGACAAAACAAACACCCACCAAATTAGACCAAAAAGCAGAAAACCAGTTAAAAAAAAGTCTTCAGCATACAGAACTTTTTCTTCCACACTTATTACTCAAACTCACTGTAAGCATTCACACGAATATGGCGAGCCTTCGTAATGGCTGTGCGCCATCTTGCTAACATGCTAACCTGCACAGATACCGTGCGTTTGTATCGGTTGTAAAAGCTTAAGTTTGTTTTTAGGAAATGTTTCAACGTCAGATATACCCAAAGGGGATGAAGTAAACCGTGTCGGATCTTTTTTTTGTTTTTTAAAGCAGCAACAAGACAAGACGAGGAACCATTGTGAAATATCCTTAGCTAGCTAGCTAGCTATTTAGCCTGAACTAGCTTAGCAACCTTACGACACGAGAGCAGCTCCATAAAGAAACTTAGCTAGCTAGAAATTAAATGTGCACAAATATTATAGGTTCATTTACCCGTTCTACCTTTGGAGAAAACTAAAATTTTAACAGCAAGCCGAGACGCGAGCAAACAGCTTGACAAACAGCTAGCACCAGGTTTCTAGCTTAGCTACGTATTCAAGAACTGCGACTTAAATAAATAAATACATCTGGCTAACTGGGTGAATTTGAGTCAGATTTACCAGACGGGGTGTTGCACATGTTTAAGGTCAGACATGCCGTTCTGATGTAGGACCTGCTCGTTTAAAGACAAACACACTGCTTATGTTATGAAAACACGGATCCGGCTAACTAGCCGACTGAGAGTTAGCAAACATGTTAGATAAACATTACCTTGGAGGTCACTGTTCACCCTTGTTCCACATTACTCGACCTTCATTTATGATCTGAGCGACATGAGTTTGGGGATAGGATGGGTTAGTGGTGCACTGACTGGGTCTCAGGATGAATAAGGACAAAACTAGGCCGGGTTCAGGCCATCAGCTCGACGGCTTGAGGAACATCCAAAGCCCGCGCCAAGCTGCCCCGGCCCGCCTTTCTGTCCTGACGTGGGAGCGCGCGCCGCTGAGCGCGAGCCAATTAACGCCCTGACTTCAGCGTTTGTTGTTAAAGGTGCAATAGGCAGATTTTTAAACACCTCAGTTGTACAGATAACTTGCAAGGTTTTGTAGAGCATGATCCAAAGAACAACGCCTTAAGCCGTGGTTTGAGCAAAAGTGGACAAGTTGCTGAGGAAAACCTTTTGGAAAACCGGCTTCCGGGCCGAAAGTTGTTTATGTTTGGATCCTGTCAGTCAGGGAAGCCTGTAGCAGAATATCGTTTTGTCTGTGAGATCGACAGAGTTATACATACAGTGGACCCTCGACTCACAAACTTAATCCGTTCCGAGACTCTGTTCTGTTCGTGAACCGATCTGTTCGCGACCCAAATTTATTTTTCCCATATTGAAATGACTGCACGGTGATGCCCCGGTTCTCATCGGAAATTTGTTCTAGAAAGAGCGACAAGATTCGAAACTGATGAGCACCGGATCATTTTTTCCCATAAGAAATCACTGAAAACCGATTAATCTGTTTTTCGACCCATACTAACCTTAATGCTTTAATAATGTACTAACAGTGGGTCTGGGCAGGTTATTCTGAGCAGCTAAATCAGTCACACTTATGTGAAGTGATCACAACACAGCATAGCATAGCATGACACAGTGAAATTACAGTATTTCTCTGCATTTAACCCATTCACCAGGTGATGCAAGGGGTAGCTGAACAGCACAGCACTCAGGGAACAGTGCTTGGGGACCGTACCTCGCTCAGGGTACTTCAGTGTACCTTGTTGGTCCTTGAAACCCCAACCATTTGACTGAAGGGCCAATGCCCTGGCCGCTAGGCTACCACTGTCCCTGTGCTGCTGCTTTCTTTTCAATAACCTCCTTTTTAAGTTCAATTGTGGTTCTTTTTGAACGATGTGTAAGACCGACGCTAACTGAGCGTGAATGTTTCTTTACAAAGGGAAATCGTGCAGTTTTTCAGGATGGGTTCCCGTTTTTCCGACGACCTCCGATGCAAAGTTTTCTCGTCATTTTGCGACAAAAACCAAAAACATCGAGTTCAGATACCGTCGAGTTCCGGAGTTTTACTGTAAATACAATTAATGTGTTTCAGCCCTTAAAAACATGTTTTTAAAAGTGTATTATGGGTTTATGTGTGGCAATAAAACATAGAATAAAATGAAAATAACCTTAATTATAGAAAAATAATACTAAATGAATTAAACAGATGATTTTAATGCAGGTTACTTTTGAGGTGGATACGTAGCTGCTGGTGGAGGTGGACGGTGGCGGAGGGATATGGTGGCGGTTCTCGCGTTTTGTGATTATTTCTTTCTTTATTTCAACTGTTATACGCTTACGCTTCTTAATCTCACTACCGTTTCAACTTTTCACTGTCTTGGGACCCATAATGAAGGCTTATAGAGCAAAAATGCAGAGAAACACAACGAAAAAATGTGTTGAACACGTTCACATCATGAGCGCTTGACCGGAACTGAATGTTTGTACCACGGAGCGTGTGTGAAGTGGCGGCAGGGGGATATGGTGGCGATTCTCATGTTTTGCGATTATTTCTTTCTGTATTTCAACTGTTATACACTTAGGCTTCTTACTCTCAACGGAAAAATGCACTGAACACGTTCACACCATGAGCGCTTAACACGGCCGGAACTTAAGTTTTGTGCCGCGAAGTGTGGGTTGGCAATCTGTACGTTGGTTGAGGATTTGTTCATCGGTCAGCACAAAATCTGCTCGAGAATTTAGTTCGCACATCGATTTGTTCACCATCCAATGCATCCGAGAGCTGAGGGTCCACTGTGGTATATTCAATGCAATCTATGTATATAAAATTCTTTTTGCATTTGAACCAGAAATGACGTATGACCACAGAACATACACTACCGTTCAAAAGTTTGGGGTCACTTCGAAATGTCCTTATTTTTGAAAGAAAAACACAGTTTGTTTCAA
>JAQLOM010000012.1:13065247-13075425 GCA_030068315.1 Chrysichthys thysi | reverse complement strand
TTATCAATTAATCATTAATCGATCGACAAGGTCAGCCAACTAATGATTAATGAATTAATCGATAATTTGCATCCCTACACTGCACAGATTTGATCAGGAGAAATAAGTAATTTCATTTATCAGAAATATGGTTATGGAAAAGATAGATAAACCTTCCAAATGCACATAGAAATAATGGAAATCAATCAAGGATAAACAATAAACAACCGTCAGACATTAGTGCAGCATTCTAGGTTAGATTCCAGTAACTATTTTGCCATCGGTTTACCCAGTTCCCATGACCTTATTGTTTCGACAATATAGTTTACTAACCACAACAAAGTTTGCTTGGAAGCAGACCGAGACCACCAGTCTTAGATTGTTTTGGTTCACACTATCTGACTAAACGAAAAGGGGATAAATACACTAGGGGTTGATGCAAACCATGTGAAAACAGCTCTACAGACTAATATTACTGACACTGTAGCCATTAAGGGCAAAGCATTGCAGCATGTTACCTACACAAACATATACCTAATATCTCAATTCACTGTGTTTTGTCACTGAAATGTCAGAGCAGATTATTAAAACATTACACTTGTGGTGTACATACCTGAGGTATCTTCATCTATCATGATGTCTTTGAGAACACTACTGACAATGTCAGGTAGGTCCGAGGTGTCAGGAAGGTCTGCAGTTTCTGAGGGAACAAGGCATGTACTAAGAGCCTCTTCACTGTGGAGAACTGTCAGAAGAGCCAGATTGGAGGATAATACTGACAGTACTGCAGAGTGGACCTGACCTCCTTCACTGACCTCTGCTAGCTGTACAAACAGAGAAAAAAAAAAAGCATTAAGTTGAGCATTATAAGTGCAGCATCCTAACAAGATCTGTAAACAAGCAGTGCTATGGCTGGTTTCAATTAGTTAGTTATTGCTTTTAAGGTAGCTTGGATGTAGAGATATGATGTTACCATGTCTGAAGCTAGAACGAAAAGCTCCTTGAAGAGACTCTGAAAAGCAACTTGATCTTGCTCTGATTTTTGTGGGCAAAACAGGACCCAGCACTCTGCAGCTGACTGTTTGAGACGGCAGGTGTCCAGGCCATACAGCACACTTCTCAGGGTCACCTCTACAGGAGCACACAGTCGTCTCTGTCTGCATGACACAGGCTCCAGTGAAACGCTGCAGGTCTGTTTGTCCTCGTCTGGGAACAACAAGGGAACAGGGGTGTCAAAGTTAAAGTAAATGAGATTCATAATGGTGTCAAAACAGACTTTTCTGGGGCAACCTTTATTACCTGCACCCCAGCAGAGCGTTCCCATGAGAGCTGGAAAGGCTCGCTTGTAGGTCTTTTCAGAGGACAAAATGTATCCTGTAGTTGAGCCAACTGGAAAGGAAAGTACTCCTTTGTCGTCCCTAGTGCTCAGGTTGAAATCTTTAGGCTTTAGGTTCATACCAGGTACGAGCACAGGAATCACTTTTCCAGATATGGGCTGCAGCGCCTCCATGATGGTCTTCAAGCCAGTGTAGTCATCAGCCTCATTAACAACCTGTTGATAGAGTGCTTTGTATGACAAAAAAGTGTGTGCTTTTGATATATAAATGCAGTTTAAATATAGCCAAACTAGAAAAAAAACAAACAGTTTAAACAAACCTCACAAGTACTGCAATCGGCCCAGTGCAGGACAACTTTCCGATGAATTAACATGTCTGTTAGACCCTTGGGGAGAATAAGCTCAGATAAATCTCTCGGACTTCCAGGGTTACCGCTGCGCACCTGCAAAAACTCCACCACCTCTCTTTCGGAATATGGACACTCTGACACCAGAAACACAACGTTTTTTCCTTGGCACGAAATATCATCATCTGCCAAGGGAATATTTGGTGCGTTCCTGGTCGACCGCCTGGGTCGCAATGAGAGTTTGGTGGGAGAAGTTATGTCTGGTCTGTCCCACTGGAAGTCCAAGAGGATCTCCTTTAGGGTGTTCTGCATGCAGGTCGCTGGACTGGGACGCAATCGGTGCTGTTCATCAGAGGACTTTTGACCGACACCAACTTTCTGGATAAGTTCCCCCTCAAAGTCACTGAAGGCTTTCTCTTGAAGTTCTTTGAAATCTGTGCCTCTTGTTATGAGACTTGCACTTTTTACAGTTCTTGAATGGAAAAACTTGTAACCCCACCGCACGTTCTCGAAACCATACTTACTACCCAAGGAAAGCAGGACTTTTAATATCCACTGCTTTATATAACTCAGATACAGGTCTCTTGGGAGGCTGAGCTCTTCAGAGCGACAGTCCACATCGACAGCAAAAACAACATTATGAGCGGCCATCACTCACAGGTAGGAAATGCATTAATAATGTTAAAGAATGTCCGTGTGGGTTAAATCTACGCATCCGGCTTCAGTCTGGCTCGACAAAACACGTATAAAAGTAAAGACTTCATGACTGGTTTCCTCGATAACAGCCTTGTTTACTTAGCTCTCTAGGTGACTTGCCCCACAAGCAACATCTAACGTCGATGTCAGGTCAGAGTTAGCACAGTAGCCAAACAAACCCTCACAAAACTAACCTGCTGGAAAGTATCTAAAAGTGTCCATTTTGACACAAACTGTCAAGAAATCGACTTTTACCGTCACCACTGAGTGAAATATACAGACTATGAATAAAACATTACATTAAAAGCCCAAGTTATAAAATATACGAGCTCAAGTCGCCATTTTCCTCCATTTTCCGAGCTCAAACCCTTGGCGCTTCAGAAGTGAATTTCCAAACTCGGGCTGTGATTGGCTGGGGCGTATGTTCCGTTGTCTGCGTCATTCATTTCCGCGCCTGTGATAGGAGCATTGTAATGTCAATCAAATACAATCTCGTCTTCGTGAAAAGTCGTACACACGGCTTTTTGATGCTTTGAAAAACAACGTATTTTTATACGTCCTGCGGAGAAAAAAAACGTATATTTTTATACATCCTGAGTAAACAAAAACGTATTCCGAGAACTTTCAAATTGACAACCCATCAGGACGAGTACATTATGCATAAAGACAAGTTCAGAGTGACATTTTGCAAGTAACAAGATAACACATAAATGGGCATAATACAAGATGATAAAGGCATAGATAATAATAATAATAATAATAATAATAATACACAAATTATATAGGCAAACAAGACAAATAAAAAACAACAACAAAAATGTAGTAGATTGTAATTTCATTCCTTTTTGAAAAGTTCATTATAAATTGTCATGGTTTTCATACTTTTTTTGTTGAAGACAGAAGTTAGTGTATGGGAATAATTGTCAAATTCACATTTAAATGCTTTAAAGTTTTGGGGGTGTTTTGGCACATTTACACTTGTACGTATATATTTAAATACTTGCGCTTGCACGCGTGTCGTCATTTCCGCCGCGAGTACTTCCGGGTCAACAATATTTACACGGCGGAATTTCCACAACATTGAAGCGCAAAATGAGTGGCGGTTTGGCCCCGAGTAAAAGCACTGTCTACGTTTCCAACCTGCCGTTTTCCCTGACCAACAGCGACTTGCACAAGCTATGCACGAAATATGGCAAAGTCGTCAAGGTGACGATTGTCAAAGACAAACAGACGCGGAGGAGTAAAGGCGTCGCGTTCGTTCTCTTCCTGGACAGAGAGTCAGCTCACAACTGTGCACGCGCCCTGAACCACAAGGAGCTGTTTGGCAGGACGGTGAAAGCCAGCATCGCTATTGATAACGGACGAGCTGCGGAGTTCATCCGGAGGAGAAGCTACACCGACAAATCCAGGTGCTACGAGTGTGGAGAGGACGGTCACCTGAGCTACTCCTGTCCGAAGAATTTGCTCGGAGAAAGAGAGCCTCCTCCCAAAAAGGAGAAGAAGAAGAAGAAGAAGATGAAGCACCTTGACGAGGCTGAGCCAGAGCAAAGCGAGGACGAAGGAGAAGACCCTGCACTGGACAGTTTAAGCCAGGCCATCGCTTTCCAACAAGCTCGAATGGAGGAAGAAGAAGACAGACGAAGGAAACAGGCTGCCGGGGACTCGAGCCACACTTCTACATCAGACAGCTCCCATAAACCCAGGATCAAAAAGAGCACATACTTCAGTGATGAGGAAGAGCTCAGTGACTGAGGAGCATCATCCTGTTCCTGAGATCTCTTATGATCCAAGATCAGTGTTCTTGGTTAAACTATGTCGTGGGACTTTCTTAAATGCTGGGGAAGAACTTGCCAGTACAATGTAATTCCCAGGAAATAAAGGCGTCTCTTGGTGTTTGGGACACTGTAGTAACTGCTGCTGTGTGAAGAACATGTTTAATACGATTGGAAAAGTTGTGGACAGTCTATGTAGTGATTCGGGTTTGTTTTGACTCTTTATAGGTATATGCTTTTGTTTTTATTTACTTATTGTTTTTTTCTTATAATAAACATTGTAAATAGTAAATCCTGTAATGTCTACTAATTAGGACAGGCGTGTACTGAGTGAGCCGGTGACGTGAGCAAACAAAGCCAAAGTGATTGTGTGGATAAATAGAGTTGTGGTAATGACGGCGATGTCTGGTTTAGATCAGGGATGTAAATGTTCAGGTAAAATCTGAAGAGAATAGGATGAATTTAATGTGAATGTGAATTGAAGAAGAATTTTTAAGATGAAAGATTGCGTCGCATTATGTACAACGATGCGTCTTCCCACAGGTGAAGAAATGTAATAGTGGCAAACAGATGCACGCAGATTTTCTGATAAAAATCAGACCAAAAAAAAAATCTTTTTTTTTAAATTTTTTTTAATGTAATTAAAATGAGAACAGATTAAAAAATAGTGGGGGAATAAAGTCTTGATGCAACTTCAGTTCTTTGAGCACTGGTGACCTGGGATGGATTGATGTTCTACTCTATCCTATCTATATGTATTCCCACCTTGCACCCAGTGTTAATAGAAAAGGCTCCAGATAAAGTGATTGATAAAGAAGAAAAAATGAGATATTAATTGTTTGGTCTCTGACCATTGGCATGGCATGTTGTGGTTTTTTTTTTGTTGTTTTTTTTTTTTTTTTTTTTTTTTTTCCTTAAAGGGGTCATTGCATTGTGTTTTCATTAATTTTGCAGTGGTCTCTAGTATGAATGAATGCCCTGTGAGGTCAGTTTTGGTGAAAAAAAAATGCTCTAGTGCTTCTGTTTCAGGCTGTTCTAATTTGGTGGAGGAGTGGGTGAGGGGAGAAGACAGGATTTCGACTCCTACTCATACTTATTCATGACATGCAAACATATCGCCTCTGATTGGCTAACAGCACTGTGATGCTCCCCCCAGTGAGGGAAACCTTGGGTGGAAAAGTTTATTTTTTACTAACAGCCTGTGTGCTGGTGGTCGATTGTCGTGACGGTACAGATCCAGGTTTTAAGAACAACCTTGATGCAAAAGCACTACTGTAGGCACCGAAGTTATAAAAGTCACTGTGGTCGACATGATCAGAACACAGAACTAACGAAGCCTTATACTTCACTGGTGGTGTTCCAAAGATAACTTCCAACAATTTCTTCCTCAGTTCTTCTTCCCTGGGCAAGACATGCAATGTTGATGTGTTATTGCCACAAATTAGCACAGACACGAGCATGTTCCGCCATATTTTCAACTCGCTGTTAGCTCCTCTACTATTACCTGCCGAGACGGGCTCTGCTCTCTCCTGGCTGCAAAATCAAAACTGTCTTCCCGTGGGCGGTTGCAAGCCAAGGTGGGTGAGGCCATGAATACTAATTTTCAAAGTGAAGTAAGATTGACAGGCTTTTTCTGCATCGCTCGTTTTTCCGTCTATATTCTTTCTATGGCTAATGCAGACAATATCAAGGAAGCTGATTAGTCTCCACTAATAGCACATGCTGAAGTGTTTTATTGAGGTCTCCTCCATACAAGTCCCTGTGTAAGCTGTTAGTATAAAAATTATAACATAGTTGAATGAGTGTAAACATGTGGTTCGCCTTGCAGAGAGAAACAATCATTACAGAAAATAAACACCTTCTGGCCAATAAGAATCGAGACAGAAATGGTACTATGGTACAAAGATGCATAATATATCTGCAACCTTTTTTTTAATACTCACATTCGGGGCCTTGCACATGAGCTCAACATAGGTTTTGTGGCAGACAAAGGACTCATAATTATTTAAGACTTCGTTTTGACTTTCTGTGCTGAACAGTTTCCAAATAGAAGTTTATTGGAGTTTATGGTTAAAGCGATTGTAAAGGAGAAAAAAGGGAAAAAGGCAGGTATCCTTCACAAGATTGACTCCCAGTTCCTATAAAAGAGGGTCCTACTGTGTTGCAGGAATAGGGTCTAGCTCTCACAGGACGATCTGAACTGATACCATGGTAGATCTTACAGGACACAAATGGAGCGGGTGAGTCAGCACTAGACAATGTCCTGAAATGAAAAGCCATTTTCCTTTCTCATGGGAACAAGTTGTTTGCAGTCAAATTGATTCATTATGCATTAAACTCCTAAGCCTCTCATCATAGGCTGTCTGCATGTAAAAGACTGAAATAAATCATTTATTTTTAAAAATGGCAGCATAATTCTAAAAAGCTCCTAGATTCTTAAATTAAAAGCAAACCTATAACAGCTTATTATTATTAATTACCAATACCATGGCAGATGTTAGGACTTACTCTCCATTGTTGAACCTCTACACTGGCTGTGATAGTTTCTCATCACTAGCTGTTTACATGACTGACCGAGAGGATCTAGATGATAATGGTGCTAGGTCCTTTGTCTTAGCTCTGTTTGAAAAGCTTAAGGAAGCTTCTTTGTCTCTGCCCAAAATGGAAATATCTTGTGAGCACCTGTCAGGGGTTGTATTTTGTATAAGAGGTTTCAGTGTCTTTGCATGCCCTAGCTTGGATTAGAATTTCCGTTTTAGGCCTTGCCTACCAGTGTGGCATGGTGTAGTGGCTGGCACTGTCTCCTCACAGCAAGAAGGTCCAGGTTCAAGCCCTGTGGCTGAATGGGGCCTTTCTGTGTGGAGTTTTCATGTTCTCTCCGTGTCCAGGTGGGTTTCCTGCGGGTACTCCGTTTTCCTCCCACAGTCCAAAGACATGCCCAGAGGGGATTAGACTAATTGGCTACTCTAAATTGCCCGTAGGTGTGAATGTGAGTGTGAATGATTGTCTGTCTCTGTGTGTCGCCCTGCGGTGGACTGGCGACCTGCCCGGGGTGTACCCTGCCTCTCGCCCGAAGCCAACTGAGATTGGCTCCAGCTTCCCCCCCGCAACCCTGAACAGATTAAAGCACCTTGGAAAATGAATGAATGAATTAACTATTTTACTTCATGACAATGACATAGTCAGTGTGTTTCCATGGACACGAATACTCCACTATTATTCAGAATATGACAATATACAGAATTGATATTGCTCATGTAAACAGCATGGGTGGCTGAGTGGTTAGCACTGTCACCTCACAGCAAGAAGGTCCTGGGTTCGAGCCCCGGGTTCGGCACGGGTGCCTTTCTGTGTGGAGTTTGCATTTTCTCCCCATGTCCGCGTGGGTTTCCTCCGGGTACTCCGGTTTCCTCCCACAGTCCAAAGACATGCACATTAGGCGAATTGGCTAAACTAGATTGCCCACAGGTATGAATGTGCCGTGTGCTGCCCAGAAGTCCTGACCAGTGCTTGGTGTAAATTCAGTCATGGAAGCTGGGAATGTTGAAGGATCTCCTGGCCAGCTATTTCCACCCTATGGCTGGCAGACAGTGATGATGATGATGTAAACAGCATATTCAGATTTTTTTTTTAACTTCGCATTTTCCGATTCAGACATGTGGGATATACCGATATCATCCTGTTATTAGGAGCATTCTTCAGACGTGTATAGAGTGCCTTCAAAATATGTGTCTCAACTGGGGTTTTCATAGCAGTGACACGCAGCCTCTTACCTGTCTAGGCTCAGCTCTGTGCTTTGCACATAATCCAACTGGAAAGAGAAGCAGATGCATGCTTGGAATTGGGAATATTAGTAAAATATTAATTTTCACATGTCATGTACACAGCTTGGAAGGAATAGTTTTTGTATATTTTATGCATGTAAATGTAGCGAGTGACTGCGGAGTCCCATCACGTGTTCCCTTACCCACTGTCTTCTTGATGATTTGAGAAAATGAGATCCTAGACGGGAGATAAGTGGCTTACCTTCTGTTCACTGTGCAATTTCATGGTGTTCCTCTGATACTGATCGAACAGTGTGTGGGAGAAGATTATTCCATTCTATCACAGATCTGAGAAAGAAAGAGGTGGTGAGAAAGAGAGAGAGAGACAGAGAGTGAGAGAGAGAGAGAGAGAGAGAGAGAGAGAGAGAGAGAGAGAGAGAGAGAATAACATAATACTCAAGGTAATCTGTCTCTTGGTCCCAGCCCAGGACACGTGAAGGTTTTGTTCGGTGGTGTGTGAGAATCTAGGTTAGGAGCACAGAAAGTGAGTGCATTTTCAGACAGCTCCACTCAGACCTAGAAGCAAAAGGCATTCATTATTAACAGAATGCCAAACAAGAAAGCCCATACCTTCAACACAGAATAGGGCTAAAATCATCTAGTCTAGCAGTCCCAGGAACTGTTATCAGTATCAGGCCACCTAAAATCACAGCATTCCTGTGCGCCTTAACTCCTAATATGGTAAATTAACTCCCGTAGTGGATTTTGGACACAGGGTTCGTTCGCAAGGACTTGCTTGCTATTCGAAACAGAGAAAACAGTACAAATTCCCAGTCCTCCATGGATGATTAATTCTTTTTGCCCCTTGGTGTACGCCATTACAGCAGATGCTTATCAAAGGCACAAGCCTGAGTCATTGCATTTCTCTCAGGAGCCAGCCCTGATGCAGGTCCATATACACGACTAGACAATTCTAAACACACCAGTATGAGGTATGACAACGTCTTAAGATTAAAAAGTGCTTCTAGCGTCTACGATATGAGTAGATATCAAGGAAGAATCAAGCTTTTTGATTCCAATCCTATATCAGTGACTACAGCTGCCATTAATGTGAGAATGTCAGTGACCATTTAATACACCAGTGAGGCTGTAAATCTAGACCGAGCTTCATAAAGAACTGCATGTTGCACGAGTACGACTAGGAGTAGCATTTCAACCGCCTGCTACAGGCTTGCTGTTTTTTTTTTTAAACGGATGAATGTTTTTCCTGTCTTTTTTCCCTCTGAAGAAACATGAGGTTTCAGGTAACTGTCCACTAGAAGCCATAAAATATCCAGGGTACGAGATCCACATCTCCTGTTAAAGATTAAGGCAAGATCCCATGGGATACATATTGGCTTGTGGATGAAGGATTGTTGCTGTATTTATGCAGGAAAATAGAAGGTGCAGTGTGCTGTGCAGGCTGTGTGAAGCAGAACACTGGGTTTGTTTTTCTGACCATTTTGAGACATGATATTTCATCACCAAGGCAACTGTATAAAAAGTAGGTTACAGGGCTATAGGAGCGCACAGAGGCAAATGGATGAACTAGAGAGACTTTGTTAGATAAACATTTGTTAGATCACATTTTTGCTGGTTACTGTACATACAGGTACCGTACATTCAAGGTGTGCAAGCAGTCCTGTATGTACTCTGTGTCTGTGCCAGCTTTTAGGTGGCGTCAAATAAGCGAATGACTCCTATTACATAGGACTGGCTCACCTGACACAAACACAGCAGGGTTTGTCATGGTAAAGTGCTCACTTCAGTTGGTTGCAAAAGCATGTTTTTTTCCTGTAATGTAATTAGATCAGTAGACATCTAAAATCAAAGCTATTTTTAGCTCTTATCCACATCGTCCACACAAGAAACAGATCAGTGTCTGGGTGAAGTGTCCAGCTAGGGTCTGTTGAAATTTGTTTTTGGACTAAGGATGAGACACGCAAGCTACCCTATCAGAGCGGGAGGCTCACCCATGCACTGCAAAACAAAACAAAACAAAAACATATGAGTCATACATCAGTAATATATATGCTACATTGTTGTACGTCGCTCTGGATAAGAGTGTCTGCTAAATGACTGTAATGTAATATAGTGTATGTGTGTGTGTGTGTATCTATATATATACAGGGTGGGCCGTTTATATGGATACACCTTAATAATGATTATTCGTCTTCGTCTTCTGCCGCTTAATCCTGTTCAGGGTCGCGGGGGGAAGCTGGTGCCAATCCCAGCTGACATCGGG
>JAQLOM010000012.1:12987496-13001662 GCA_030068315.1 Chrysichthys thysi | reverse complement strand
GAGAAAATTAAACCTGCCTCCAAATTGATTACACTTTCATGGAAATCCAATTTAAGAAGTATCAGTACTCGGTATCGGCAAGTACACAAATAAAAATACTCATATCAGTTTGTAAAAAAGTGGTATCAGTGCATCCCTAACTGAAAGTAGAGGAGAAATACTACTATCATATGATGTTGCCACCACCATGATTCACCAGGAAGATGGTATTAAACAGGTGATGAGCAGTACCTGCGGTTCACCAGACAAAACATATGGAGTTCAGCTAAAAAAAAAAAAAATTACATTTTTGCCTGACCAGACCACAGAATCTTTTTCCTCATGCTTCTAAATTGCTTAAAAGTGCCTTCTATCTGCACTTTACTTAGAAGTATCTTCTGCCTAGCTATGTGTAGAGCTTAATGCAAAATGCATGAAGGTAGACAGGTCCGCCATAAACGGGGTGATTATACTTCAGCTAGAGGGGGAAAAAATAAATAAATATGGCCCCAAGAGCAAAAACAAACCAACTCTTTTTTTTTTTGAAGACAAGGCGTTTAAACTTGAACCAAGTTATTCTACCTTTTTTGTCTCTGTGAGGATGTAGTCCTCCACTTCCTTGGTCAGGGTTTCTTCTGGCATTGCCTTCAATTTGGTGGAGAGGAACTTGATTGCTCTTTCTCGTACGACATCCTCTCCCTGGAGAATTTGGCTGAAAAGACCTCCAAGTGTCCCTTCGAAACAACGTTTAAGGAAAACTTGACACACTAGACAATTTCACAAAACATCACTAGAAGAAAACGTAACACAGACAACAGAAAACTACACACCAACTACTCACATTTGTTTTTAGTTATGAATCCAAATTTAACCAACCTACAAATAAATTACCATCAACAACAAACATTTATTTCATAACAATACCTCTGGCATCGAGTTTGAATATGGAAATCAGAGCACTGTTTACTTGGTTGAATTCTGCTGCATCATCTGGAAACAGAGAGAAAAACCATCATCATCATAATGTCCAATACATAGGTCACAATACAACATGACATCGATGTTGTACTGTTAAGGTGTCAATGAGATTACAGAAAACAATCAATCATTCCATGCTTGGTCTAAAAACAGTACATTATCGTACCCCCCCCCTTTTCAAATCACTTGCATACAATAGAAAACATTTCTAATCATGATAAAAATCTGGGGCTTATCATAAAAAGCATGTCATTCTGACGCACTGGTGTCAGTGACATTCATGAGTTTCTCAAGCGCTGTTGATTAAGTGGTCAACACACAAACAGTGTAAATTGCAAGTATAGAGATCTATAAAAGCTTCTTATGTGTACACTGTACTGGCTGTAAGCGTTCTTCACCTGCACAACGCAGCATTCAGTGGCTACAGGTGAATGAACTTCCTGGCCCCCTAAAGACAGCAATTATGCCCTTTAACATTGCATCCTAATGACATCATCGTCAGCCACCTTATGGCAAAACCAAGTGTCGGTGCGAGTCTTAATTCCACACAACAAAATTACAAAGGTGGTCATGAAGAGACGTGTGCTTGCACATGTGCAATAAGTGTGGAACAACTCATAGGGCACTCACTACACAAGGCTATTTACACATGGCTGTCAGACTGGTTTGAAGAACCGGACCGCTTTTAATAATTTACTGTTTGATTTGTTTCTTTTGCTGTTTATGTGACAGTTAATAAAAAGATCCAAATTACATGAAAACTTCAGCCTGTAAAAAAAACCAAACAAACAAAAAACTTACACACTGTGACGCACAGTGTAAACATAAATGATGTTAAACACATGATTTTAGCCATGCTGTAATCCTGAAGACCACTTTATATAAATACATTAAAATTAATTTTGTACTGATGCTTTACATCAGGGGTTCTTAAAGTATGGGTCGCGAGGGCATGACAAAAAAAAAAAAATCTTTTTTCTTAGAGAAAAAAACATCCCCCACCGGCAACATTTTTACGGCAACCCCCCCGTCGGCAAAAATCTAACAGCGCGCGCACCCCCAGTCGGCTAAATTGGGTTGTGACAAAGTTGGGTCACGACATACCCATCGGACCTGAATTTGGGTTGCGCCCAAAAAAGTTTAAGAACCACTGCTGTACATAAATTCTTTTTTTTTTTTTTAAAGATTTTTTTTGGCCTTTATTTTTGGATAGGACAGTAGAGATTTTGACATGAAGTGAGTGGGAGAGAGAGAAAGGAAGGGATCGGGAAACGACCGCAGGTCGGAATCGAACCCGGGTCCCCGGATCTGCAGTATGGTGCCCCAGCCCGCCACGCCACGGCCGGGGCCTGCTGTACATAAATTCTACCGGAACTCCGACTTCTTACAAGTACCTGTCTGCAGTAGTTGTGTGAGGATGTCTGCTACTCTGGGTAAATTCTCTCCGGCTGCAAAGCGTGGAAGTTCTTTGATGGCCTGCCGGCGAATCTGCGAAAGACGAAATACAGCAGCTAGGCATACCATACCATACCACTTTATAAAGCACTTTCAAACAACACAGACGCTGACCAGAGTGCTGTACAATGAGCCAAACATAAAAGCCATTCATGTCCAACAAGGTATTGATACGAGTCAATTACAACAATCAGGGATTTCTCTCTTTTGTGTCAAACAAAGCTGCACAGACACTAGCTTACCGATACGTCTTCATCTTCACACAAATCCAGCTGCGCGTTGATTGCCGCATCTGCCAGTTCTGGAAAACTGCTGAAGAATTTTGGAATGAACTGTGCAGCCAAACGCTTCTCCTTTGGACCTCCTTTCACACCATCCAGAATAACCTGGTAGGAATCTTTATGCTGAAACAAGATGAAATGTATGTATTTAAAGTTACATAACTAAACATTTTGGTATAAAAAAATCGATTCGGTGGAAAGCCTTGTCTGAGGGGTTCCTGGTCCGATTCTGAACTCTGGTTTCTGTCTCTCTGTCTGGTGTTTCTGTGCATTTTCTTGCCCTGTGGGTTTCATTTAGGTTCTCCACTTTCCTCCTACCTCCCAAAAACCAAGCTGGCAGTCGGACTGCCTACATCACACATGCCCCTGTGTTTCAACAAGTGTGTGCAGGGTGTCCTGTAATGCAGTGATTCCCAGCCACCGTACCGTGGCACATTAGAGTGCCGTGAGAGATCATCAGGTGTACCGTGGAAAATTATCCTAAATTTCTCCTAATTGATCTGAAACTTATTATTTACTGCAAATAATTCATCTTCGTTCATCTCCGTGAGCGTGACGGGCAGAACAATGAAATACTCTCCCACTAGGTAGAAGAAGCTGGCTAATTGATCTGTGTATCTACCTACTGCTTATACTTCTTGCGACGTTTTTGTTTGGCGGTCTACCATCGGATTTTTCTAACACAAAATATGTCCCGTGGCTCAAAAAAAGGCTGGGAAACACTGCTGTAATGGACCGGTGACCCTGCTGGTGTATTCATGCATCACACCCAGGGTTCCTGGGGTAGCTCCCAAATCCACAGCTACACCACCCAGGATAAAGCTGTTACCAAAAACCAACCAACCAATGAATGAATGTAAAATCTAAACTTGGGACTTAAATAAAACAAAACATATTACCAATTTGTCCCACACGCCATCGTACTGGACAACTCCTCACTGGGGGCAAGGGCGAGGGGAAACAGGGGGAAAGAGGAGGATGGGGAGAAACAGGAACAATGGAAAAAAAAAAAACACTTACCAGACACTCAAACACTGACTGTACAATAGACTTTTTCCTTCAGAATTTATAAACACCTCTATCATTATTTATCATCAGTATCCATCATTATCTCACAGCACTCTGTGTGGTTTTGCTGCTATATTCTATTCTTCCTTCTTTTTACCTGTAATACACCGGTGTACTGCTACTGGAAACCAAATTTCCCAGTGGAACCTTCCCGAGGGATTAATAAAATCCTATCTATCTATCCATCCATCCTATACCACTCTTTACTACACCTACTAAACCAAACATGAAACAGCTCACCTCCTGCCCACCTTCAGAGAGATTTCACCAAGGATCACCTCTAAACAGGATATTTATGCATGCCCACCACTATGTGTTACTTTTTAATACTAGTCCTGTTGTCCAGCCACCCTGTAGATCCCTGTCCCAGAGTCAGAACCTTCACCTCACTGCACTCTACAGCTACACAGGGCGAAAAAAACAGCTCAACTCGGTCAGCTGAGCTCCCTGACTGAATGCTCCAGATATATATATATATATATATATATATATATATATAAATAAATATATATAAACACTACAGACTGTAGAAGCCCTTCATACCCTGTAGGACACTTTCAGACAAGGCTTAAGCCCCAGGACACTGTTAGCTCCCGGAGTCAGTGCTAACCCAGGTGAGGGCTAGTAGCTCAACGTTAGCTTAGCTAAGTGTTGTAGGCCGTATGTGTCTTTCTGTGAGCGGAAGCAGCCATTATTATTCAATATATAAATGAATCAGGGAGTCACTTCAGTCCAGGTGTACGGCTTGTGCTCACAGACCTGACTGAGGTCCTCCTTGGCGTCGGCGAGAATGCCGTAGTTGCGGTACAGCTCCTCCACTGTGGCCGCCATCTGCGTCAATGAATGCGCGAGTAATGAAAGCAAAGGCCTGCTTTTCCCCCTGAAAACCCCCTCCCTGTTAGCGCGAGCGGATCGAGGTGGTGTGAAAATATGGCAACATCAGACTTTCGGTTTGTTTTTTCTGTGGAAAACGAAGCTAGACGCTTGTGTTGGCGGGCTAGCTTGTAGCTCGTGCGCTAAACCGTCGCTGGGTTTCTGACGCGCGGGGAATACGACGTCTCTCTCCGTGACGTTGGTTTCCCACAGGCGCTGCTGGGACACTGACCCCTTGTGGTACGGAGTTGAACTTACGCATGAGTGTTTGTACAACCGCCATCTGGCGTGTTCGAGGCAAGCCGCCTGACAACAGGGGTGTCAGACCAAGGGCGGTGTACGCATGCGCAGTTGGCCATGGTGGCTAAGTGGTTAATTTATTAATGCATACTACTGACTGTTACACGTGAAACTATTTCTCTGCATATAACCCATTCACCATGTGAAACAGGGGGCAGCCAAATAGCGCAGAGCCCAGGGATGGTACCTTGCTCAGGGTACCTCAGTGTACCTGGTTGGTTCTGGGCCTTGAACCCGACTGAAGGGCCAATGCCCTGACCGCTACGCTACCACTGCTAACACGCTCACTTCCCAGCAAGAAGGTCCCGGGTTCAAGGTCCCGGGTTCGACACGGGTGCCTTTCTGTGTGGAGTTTGCATGTTCTGACTGTGTCTGTGTGGGTTTCCTCAGGACGCTCCGGTTTCCTCCCACAGTCCAAAGACATGCGCATTAGGTCGATTAGGTACCCTAAATTGCCCGTAGGTGTGAGTGTGCCAAAGTCAGTTGGGGTATTCCGTGGTGGCATGAGGTGATACAATGCCGAGGTGGCTTGTGAAGACAGCGGACCCCGCACGGTGCGGGACTAATGCTAGGATGAAGAAGTACCATGTAGACAGTGGCCTGTTGGACATGTTGCCATGCAAATTACTATACACAAAGGGATATTGTCGGTCTGACCTAATCATAACCCAAACACTTCCTCATGTTGGTTTAGATGTTATGTTAGTCTTTCACCCTAACTCAAACCTTCAGTCACGCACCATTATCTATACCTCTCACCCACTGTGGGTCATGGGTGGACCGGAGCCAATCCCAGTTAATATTTGGTGAGAGGTGGGGTACACCCTGGACAGGCTACGAGTCTATTACAGGGTGAACACCGAGAAAAAGACTGCCAGCCATTCATACTAACGTTCATACCTATGGATAATTTAGAGTAGCCAGTTGGCCTTATTTACAGTGACCATGCATCTTCTTTTTCCAGGAAACTTCCTCTTTTGCGGACCTAAAAAAACATGCTAAAAAATCATGGCGTTTCATTTTTTTGGACATCCATCTGCCCCATGCCACCATCCTGCCCCCAATATCGTCTTTTTTGAAAACCAAAATATGGTCATCCTACAGAAAACCAACACAGGCACAAGAAGATCATACAGACTCCACATAGACAGACCTCAGTCAGCCAGCAGGTTCAAACCCCGGAACCTTCTTGCTGTGAGTGCTCACCATGGCACCACTGTGCCTCACCTACTGCAAACAGAACCACACATTTTCTGACTGAATAATAAAGGTCCTCTACAGATTGCAAGAAGACAAACGTACATGATCGTTAATATTGAGCATTTTGGGTCATTTTAAGTGGAAGTTTAGGAAATATTTACAGTTCAGTGGGTTACAGTGTCAAGGGTGAATATATTCCTGGTCCATCCTGGTTTGAATAGGCTCCAGAACGAGTACTTTTCCATATTCAGATTACTGAAGATAAGGGAGTTTAATTGTAAAGCTTGTAAAATGTCATTGTATGTAAAGAAAAACTTTCCTGTACCTCGTACACACAACCTTAATAAAATACTAGTGGTCTTATTTGTAGTCATACTCTCCTTAAGTATCACCTTCACTCTCCTCAGCAGGGTCATACTCTGCAGCACTCCCACACAAAGATTTTCTCTGCAAGGATCAGCACTCAAATAAGGCCACTAAAGCTCCTTAACTGCTTTTCTATTCTAGGAAGACTGCATTGATTAAGGGCTGATTTTAGTCCTAAAGGAAAGAACCCTACTTGTGAGTGTCCCATTGGATTGGAAACGTAATACACTGCTACGTTCAGAAAGCTGATGTGTGTTGAAGGTGCCTTGGACATGCAGTCATGATTGCATCTATAAAAAGTATAGTGACTAAACAAGAATGACTAATCACCCCAGAATCCAGAAGCAGACAAAAGGAACACTTTATTACAACAAACGTATATACCACTGCACATTGCTGAACACAATATTTGTGATACCTTTCACATTGAAATTATAATTAAGATACTAAAATATTTCACAAAATAAATTACTCTGTAGACCAGTACACCAGCAACTCCACTACAAACAAACTGTACAGTACGTACAAAATGGCTCAAAACAAGAAAGTGTCACGCAGTGTAGTCAAGTCTATAATCCCAAACAGCTGAAAGCTCAGAAAGATTTTGCCTAATACTGCATCTGTGTAAACAGTGTTAGCTCAACAGAGCTGAAATTCCACATAGCTTTGCCACTTCTACAGCAGAAAACGAGCACGCCTCTTAGAGCACAGCACAGGACATGACTCTGCTAATTACATTTGCTTAACTCCTCTCCTTCATGCTTTAAACATTCAACCAAGTAGTAGTAGTAGTAATAATAATAACAATAACAACAACAACAACAACAGTCATTTCTAAGTAAGCATTACAGCTCTTCATGTATACAAAAAACTTATATATATATATATATATATATGAGAAACAGGCAGGAAGTTGAATGTAGTCTTAAATCATGGGTAAAATTTGTACAAGCCACAGTTACGCCCAGAAATTTGTTCACAAACATTGGCATAATCAACTTCACAATTGTGTTCAACCATACTGGGTGATTATGAGGAAGTGGAATGCTGCTGAACACTTTAAGCAGTCAAACTGATCTTTACTCCCCTTTAACTGCTGTGATAATCCATATATAATTAATGTAAAGACTTGAAATATTGGCAGTTCTAGGGTTAGGGTAAATTATGATTCTTACTTGCTCGGTCTGTTACATGTTGACATTTGTCAAGCACCGCCTCTTAGTGCTCATATTGTGAGTAATCAGTAGACAGTATCAACTTTTGATCAAAAGCATTCCCCATAAACCACCAGGAAACAGTTTTCAGCTCATCTCAGCAGTATTTTGGCATATCTGTCATTTTGTTGTAGTTGACTGAGAGTCCAAAATTCTCAGTTGATTGGAGAAAGGCCTGGGAGACACAGTTCTCTTTGCTTTTGTCACCTGGCTGCTATCACCACCATCAGTTCTGTTTGTCATGGACAGATACTGGATGTCTGAATGAACATTGGCGACGGTGTGGCGCCGTACGCCTCCAGTCCTCTCCAGATATGCCTCGCCTTCCTGCTCCACAAGAGGTGTCAGCAATGATTCGGCAGCAAAGTGTGTGATTGTGATCTCTGGCTGGCCAAAGTGGGGTACAGTCTCCAAACTGGAGTTTTCCAAACGACACCCTGGTGCAACAGTAGAAAGGACTGGTTACATTAGGTCTTAGTAGGAATGTGGCAAGTGATTGTGATGGTCTAAAGCAGTGATATACATACAGCCCTTAGGCTAGGACTGGCCTGATAAAGGTTCTAATCCAGCCCAATAAATTAATTACAAATCTGTATTCTTAATTAAAATTGTCGTGTGGACACTAATTGAACTGAAAGAATAAAAAGTGTTAGTCTCTGTTGCTCCCCTAGGGGGCAAACTAGAGCAAAAAACTAAGGGCCTCAAACTCAGCTACTCTCAAAATGTTAACTACACTGTATGTAATTCACTAGGAATCTAACCTCCTTCCACAGGAACAGCAGTTAGGGCGAATACTTATGCATTAACCTTTTTTATTTGTAAGCAATTTGCAAAATATATTATTTTCTCACCCACTCCAGCATTAAGGGCTATTTCGTTTGGATTCATGCAATATTATCTCAGTTGAGTAAAACCATAATTTAGATATTTTTGGCAATGAATTGCAGTCAATTTATTTGCTTTGTAGATGATGTATGCAGTATGATTCACCAGTCACTTTAATAGAAACATCTGTACACCTGCTTATTTATGTAGTTATCCAATCAGCCAGTTTATGCACAATGCATTAAATTATACAGGCACAAGTCAAGAGTATAAGGTAAAGTTCACATTAGACATCAGGCTAGAGGACAAACCATGATTTGTGCGACTTTAACTGTGGCATGGATGATTGTACCACATGGTTTGGCTTAAGTATTTTAGAAACTGCTGATCTCCTGAGAGGTTACACAGAATGGTGCAAAAAAAAAAAAAAAATTAAATAAAAAAATGCTGTGGGCAGATGGTTTGCAGGCTGAAACACCTTGACCTTGGAAAAAGACTTGGTGATTTTTTTCCTAATCCTTAAATGTCCAGTTTTCGTGAGCCTGTGCCCATGTTAGCCTCTGATTCCTGTTCTTGGCTGATAGGAGCAGAACCTACTATGGTCTTCTGCTGATGTAGCTCACATGCCCAAGGTCTGATATTTTGCGTATGCTGAGATGCATTTCTGCTCACCACAGTTGTAGATGGTGATTATTTATTTTACTATATCCTTCCTGGCTGTTCAGACCAGTCTGGCAAATTTCCTCTGGCCTCTCATCAACAAGGCATTTCTACCTACATGTTTTGGTTTTTCTTGCACCATTCTGTGTAAACTCTAGAAACTGTTGTGTATGAAAAAAATCCCAGGAAATGAGCAGTTTCTGAATTACTCAAACTAGCAGAAAGTGCAGGTGGACCGTGAGCGCACGCTCAGTACGTTTGTGCATTCAAAATGTCCACAAACACATTTAAAAGAAGTTGGTCATGCGTTATTGGTTTATTAAACTGATTATTTTTGTCCTGTCTACTTGACATCATGGGTGTCACGTGATCCGTTACATGATGGTGCAAAGTTAGATCTTACCTGAAGAGGAGACCCTGTGGTTCATGTAGAGGTAGTTACTCAGATAAGGTGAAATCACCATATCCACTAGTCGCTCCAGAAGGTAGTATTCTTTACTAGGCCCACTAGGCTCATGAATGCCCTGTGATAAAAAAAAAAAAAAAAAAAAAGAGAAAACCATACCGTCATTAAATATTCAGCTCAAAAGGCTGTGAACGTGTTGTAAAAGTGGATACATACAGTAAGTGAATGGTACGTTGTGAACTTGTGCAATGTGTGTGCACGTATGTGTGTGTAAATATTTGTCTTTTAGTATCTGGTCAGTGTGCTTGTGGCATTTGTAACATGATATTTTATGTAAATAAATCTAAATAAAACAGTGGGCCATCTTTTAGAGATATTCATCAGAAATGTCAATGGTTAAAGTCTTTAAATAAAGTCAGGAGCAATAAAATAAACTTCCCACCTGCAGTATGAGCAGCATCTGTACTATGGTAGGAGGGTATGAGGCGGTATGCAGCAGCTTCTCTAGAGAAAGCTTCAACAAGACCTGGTCTCTAAAACCCAGCAGAGCCATCTGTCTCACAGTCAGCTCCTGACCCTGTAAGCATGCATACACGTGCATGCGTACCCGCGCACACGCACACACAGGCACGCACACACACACAATCACCACATTGTCTACAGACTAGGGCTGCCTAACAACATTCTGTAGTGAATGACACTACTCGGTTACCTGTACAGGATAGAATATGGCTTGAAGAGTTGGCAGGATCTCTGTGAAAAATGTTACCCACATCTCAGACAGAACCTGGAGACAGTTCTCTTCTAGGAAGAAAAGAAAAAAAAAAAAAACAGAAGATGAGGATCTCAACTCATATTCCCTACCACTGCATAGTAGCCTGCTCAAACTAAATGTGGCATACACGGGCCATAAAGATACTCAACATTCAAGATTATACAATATTCATGGGCACCTAGAACAGCCCTTTGACCAACTCTAGAGAGATGGCTTGATGAGAATGCAAAATATCTGTTTCTGTCAACACATATTGCAGTACTGACCTTCTTGAAGCTGAATTTTCTCCAATATATGTGCCAGGCCTTTGTTCAAGAGCTGATCCTATGTCAAATTAGAATGAAATAATGTTAAAACGTAGGAAGATTTATGGAAATCAACAAAAAAAATGAAAAGTCCAGAATTATTTGCACCCTTCATATTTGGGATTAAGCACATGGGGAAGCTGGATAATATTCTAGTTTCCAAACAAAAAAGTTTTCTGCAAAAAAAACTTAGATGTAGAATGAAATTATATCTGGAGTAGCCTGACCTGCAGAGAATAACACCACTGAACAAGAAGGTTGGAGATCATAGTGGAGCTCCTCCATGCACAAATTTCATGACACTGCATATTTCTTGCCACGAAGACTTCTATTATAAATTTAGAACGCATGTTTTGAGTAGTGTTTAAATATCCAGAGACTGAGCTAGCCTCTGCGAAACATAAGATCACAATTTTCAGACCCGTTTCTTCAAGGAGTTGGATGCATGTTTGAGGTCATTCTATAGGCTGATAGTGTGCTCAGCCAAAAAGTTTCCTTGTTTCTTATCAGACCATAACACATGATTCCCAGTGTAGTTATAGTGATACCTATTGATGCTAATAGCGCTGTATTTTTGGGTTCCCAAAACCAGCTTTTTATGCACATGGTTTCTCTTTGTTCATTGTGAAACCTCAAAACCCAAAGAAATCAATTAAACTGTAATTCTGAAACTGTGAACTTTGCATTATCACATGTAAGGGCGGTGTGGTTCATGTATTCCTCCTGCCAATTTTCAACTAACTTTTGAATTTTTTGTTATGAACCTGATTTTGTGTAATAGTAGTTCCTAGCAACCGGCATGAAAAATTTGTTTATATTTGTTTGTATTTATTTTTAATATTCTTTAGAATATCAATTTTGCCATGTTGTTTTTACTATTACTTACTAATACTATTCTTAAAAAAAAAAAAAAAAAAAAATCACAAGAATAATTTCGGTAGAGGCAACAAATACTTCCCCCACCCCAATACGTTTTAATTGACAATGTAAAGATTGTGTATTATGACTAGACAAACATTTTAGCTCATTATCTGAACAGTGATTGCATGTTACACCTGAAAGTATTCTGTAATGAAGGAGCCCAGTTCTGTCCTTTGAAGCCACCTGAGAACACACAGATATCATGGAGCAAAATGAAAATTAATCTTGCATTATGAAATGACTAGCAGAAGAATCTTGGCATATTACCAGATTTTACAAAGACATAATTATACAGAATAAATTCCACATCAAAAAAACGTAACTAAAAATTTGACTTTTTTTTGGTATATCTTTCCCCACCTGATGCTTTCATTCAGACTGTACAGCTCATTGGTCTGTAGCCCTCCTCCTTGAAATACTTTGATGACAGCAGATTGGACGCTGCAGAGCACATCAAGTGAGTCAGCTTCTAGAAACCAAATGTGCTTTGGCTACACCATTTCGGTATGGAAATTTTAGTATACAATGAGCCGTCAGAATTGCATAGTCATTCACAGATAATGAGCAGAACTTCCTCAAGAAGTATGCCACATAAGCATTTAGAAATTCCTGCGTAAATCCTTTCTGACTAAATGAGGATGTGTATTTCCGTCTCCAAAGTTGCCATACACTCCCTTTTCGTCCCTGAACCCCTTATAACTGAATAACATCCTGCTCGCCACTTCCTGAGTGGGGCAGCAGCGGCCCAATTTCCAGACAGATATAAAGAGGGCAAAAAGCAGAATAGCTTGTCCCCCCCACATACATGCTGACAGTCAGCATGGGTCTAGTTTTATATAGCATAAAATATGCACTGGGTATAAACATGAATATTGTGCAATTATAGCATATATAATTCAGACATATATATTTTATATCAAGATCATGCTTCCCAATCAGTGTTCTCTACTCAACTACTACGCTACACTCTACTAGCTCACAAGCTAGCTGCTTTTAATTAAAGGGAAATGATACCAATTTTTCAAATATTTAATTAACTTAGCAAGATGTACACAAATTGAGTTATTTATTTTTTATTTATTTCCTCATAATATGTGTTATAGAAACCTTCAATTACAGAATCTAATTACAAATCAGATATCTAACATATTACATGTTGAAAATCAACATTACCTACCACTAGTTAAGTTTGTTTACTTAACCAGCTTTGGGCCATGAGGTTTCTCTGATCATAATCTCTTTAATTCAATTTACATAGGCAGAAAAAAAGTTTCCAAAATTGCTGAGTTCACATACAAACAAGTGTTCATCATTGGTGATGTACAGTGGTGTCATTTTCTCATCTCCAGACATGCTGAGTTACTGAAAAAGTGGCTTTGTGATTTACAAAGTTTGGCAGCACAAACATTCGGTGTTGGTTGACATTTGCTACAGCAACACCCCAGTTCCCATCTGTAATGCACTTTTTCTGGTTCTCTCTTCTGTAGAACCCAGTTCAAATTTGTACAACTCTGGGACATTTTGGGAAACAACAGACATGCTGGGAAGCCTGTTACTTTGTGCATATTCACAGTAAGTAGGCTAAATGTAAATAACACGAACCATAAACGAAAGACAGGCTCAAAATAGTGGTGTTGACCCATTCTATGTACAGTTTATTCTAACAACACAAAAGCGTGCAATGACTTGTGCACAATATACATGAATCACATTGACAAAATGTAAGCTCTTCCATGCTTAAAATATTTTAAATCCCCACTTTAACCAAAACCATTGTAAATTCTCTATTTTTCACCAGAACAATTTGAATCATTTTGTGTCACTTTTCACTCATTTTATTATGCCACTATATTAAAAAAATCAGTTGAATTTCCCTTTAAAAGACCTTCAGTTTTTTTTTATGTATTAAGCTAAACAAATTCTAGTTTAAACAGTTATCTTCAAGTGTTTTATCTAAAATCCGAAAGTCATCATTCTATATTATTCTAGACAAATTCCAAAGTCACATAGTACACAGATCAGACATTTCGAAGGTCTCTGTGTGCCTGTAGAGCTTTACACCCACCTATTCCAGATACTTGCATTGGAGAGTTGTAGAGATGGTGAACTGGCATGAAAGCGGGCCAGGTCTGACAGCACTGGTGAGCTCATAAAGCGAGGACGCCGAAAAGATCCCATCACGCACTGCAAGTGAAGGCCACCAGGTAACAGAAGAATGTTTATGGATGCAAATGAGTTCAAGTCAACTTGTACTTCCTCTGCAGAAATGTACTCACGTGAGAGAAAGTGGGTACAATAACGGTTACAGGAGTGTTGTTTACACCGTATTTATCTGTGGTGACTCACAAAGATAGATATGTATGTCATACTGAAAGCCACATACAGCGCCTATGACAGCCGAGCTCACTTCCTTTAGTCTGAACTCTTCCTGCCTAACCCCTGCACGATGGTGCACTATGGGTACAGCACTATGGAATTCAGTATAATTTTTTTATACTATACTAAAAAGTAAGGGACTTTAATGGTCTGGTAATAGAATTCTGATACTGTTGATGCATTT
>JAQLOM010000012.1:12923329-12934861 GCA_030068315.1 Chrysichthys thysi | reverse complement strand
ACATTATTGTTGAAATACACAGTCCTGAAAAAGGGGCGTTTCTTTTTTTGCTGAGTATATATATATATATACACAGTGGCTGGGTAGTTAGCACTGTTGCCTCACAGCGAGAAGGTCCTGGGTTCGAGCCCGGGGTTCGGCACAGGTGCCTTTCTGTGCGGAGTTTGCATGTTCTCCCCGTGTTCGTGTGGGTTTCCTCTGGGTACTCTGGTTTCCTCCCACAGTCCAAAGACACGCACAGAGTGGATTAGGCTAATTGGCTGCTCTAAATTGCCCGTAGGTGTGAATGTGAGTGTGAAAGGCTGTCTGTCTCTGTGTGTCGCCCTACGGTGGATTAGCGACCCGCCCAAGGTGTGTCCCGCCTCTTGCCTGATGTCAGCTGGGATTGGCGCCGGCTTCCCCCCGTGACCCTGAACAGGATTAAGTGGCAGAAGACGAATAATATATATATATATATATTATATGTGCGTATGAGGGAAACACTGTAACTAGCACTTACATTTTAATTAATCACTTCATTTGTGGATGGCATTTTTATATCGTCTTTACAATTTGTTATTATTTGTGTGAGAGTTATTTTACTGATATTTAAAAGAAGTAAACACCTATTTGGGAAGTAATTATTTAATAAAACTTTGATCTAAATATTTAAAATTCTTTTCGCGTTTGAAACAGAAATGACGTATGACCGCTATTTGTTGAAAAATTAAATTGGTAATTAACAAACTTCTTTTATAAATACTGCATTGTATTTTTTTCCCTTGCTCTCAGTGAGTGAAGCCACTGGGCAATCAGCTAGTTTACTATAAGACACATTTGCAGGATCCTCTCTGCTTTTGTACAGAAAGTAAAAGATTTTTGCTACCAAAACCATTTGGGAAATGAATTCATTTTGCTGAAGTGTCTTAATAATTACAGTGACATCAAGGTTAATTGCCTAATCTGTATTGCTACAGAGGCATTCTGTTAAAATCCCCACACAATCTGTTTTAAATTGGTGGCCAGAAGACACACACAACAGTGGGAGGATTTGACCTACATAAAATCTTCAACAAATACATACACTCTAGATCCTAAAATTGACTGGAAATATTGAAATCTAATCTAATCAAATATAATTAAAAATAAAGTGTGTGTATGCAACGGTCATATCTAGGAAACAGACCAGCTGCAGACTTTTTTGAGTAAGTAGTTTGTTTGAAGTGGGTGAGCTTCAGTACCATTAACATCCCTTTTTTCTAAAAAAAATTCAGAACATTGGAATAAAATTTACAACACTAGAGCACATTGGTCAGCAAGACAATTATACGTTAATGTCTTTACAGTTGTACAGTTTTAAAATGTGTTTAAAAAGTATCATTTGTTACTTTAGCGTTTGTAGTTTATTAGTCTACTGAAAGAGAAGAGACTTGTGAACAGCTATCTCTTTCACATATTCAGTGTTTTGACATAGACAAGACAGTTCTGGGCTGAACAGAGCTGATGACAGATTACACTCTCATACCCATACTGCTCATTGGTATATAAAGCTTCACTGAACATTAAACCTAGTCACATGACCAGAAATGGCCAAGCCATCAGATCACAAAGCTTGCAAAAGAAATCAGACATGAAATTTCACTAATAACCGACTTTTGTTGCTATGCTGTATGTCCAAAAGTATGTTGACCCGTGATCATCACAACTGTATGTTTTGTATAAAAGCTGATATTCATGTCACAAATTATTTTGACTTTAGTTTTGTGACAATGTATACAGTAAATACACTCACTCACTCACTCACCTTCTACTGCTTAATCATGTTCAGGGTTGCGGAGGGAAGCTGGAGCCAACCTCGCTGACTCTGGGCGAGAGGCGTGGTACACTGCGGGCAGGTCGCCAATCCACCGCAGGGCCAGCGTAAATACATACGGCACTTTTTTTTTATACCACTGCTTCTGATATGCAGACACATTCAGTATGTTTTAGATAGAACACTATTAGTGGTATTTTGTGGGTCAGCAGTTTCATGCTCATAAGGAAGATTTCAAGGCAACAAATGAAACTTCAGCGGAACAGTGATGAATGAGCCTTCGTAAGTATGTGTCAACATAATGCTAGTTTTTTTCCAGTTTAACGTTCAGACGTTTCACTATTAAGCTTTATCACACTGGCACTGAACTGTGGGTTATGGAGGCTGCTCATCATCTACATCTGTGCTGATATCTCATTAATTTTACCGAGGCACGTGACAAAGAAGGTGTCAACCCTATCAGTGCTGAAATGAGACCTAGTGAAGGATAACTCTTCTCCATGATGCAAGGCACAGTGCCACTGATGGGTTTATTCCTCTAATATTGACTTTAATTTCATATTCAATAGTCAGTCATAATGCTATTTGGATGAAAATGATTACATTTGTGCAACACCCAGATGCCTCTTTGTGCATGTGCATACAGTGGCTTGCATAAGTCCCCCCCCCCCCCAACCCCCCCAGGAGCTTTCCACATTTCGTTATGTTTCAACATGGAAATGAAATGGACTTAATAGGGATTATATGTCATGAATTTACACACAAGGGCATATAATATTGCAGTGGGAAGAAAATCTATAGAATAAATTTTAATTATTTGCAAATAAAAAAATGTAAAAGATGTGAATGCCTTAGTGTTGGCCCCAGTTAGTACAAAATCGCTAAATCTGTTTGGTACAACCAATTGCCATCACATAACTAACTGAATGGAGGCTACCTGTGTGCAACTGAAGTATCCTATGATCTCAATATAGATACACCTGTTCATGGAAGACCCCAAAGTTGGTAAGGGAACATGCCCAAACCACAGCATCATGAAGCTGTCAAAACAAATTCAGGTAAAGTTTTGATAAAGTCTCAATCAGGGTGTGGCTATAAATAAATATAAGGTTAAAAATAAAGACTGCAAACATCCAATAAATAAATTAATTCTCAAAATCTGCAAAGAATATGGCACATCCACAAAAGGTCAATTACCGAATAAAGAGGACATTAGTCCTTGAAGCAACCAAGTGGCTAAAGGTGACTCTGAAGGACCTGGAGAGATCGGGTCAGATGGGAAAAATTGTTCACAGGACAACCAGAGCCTGTAAACTCCACAAAAGCTGGGCTTTTTGGAAGAGTGGCAAGAAGAAAGCCATTAACTGAAAAACCCCTTATGCATATTTGGCCTTGGCACAAATCATTTCTTATTACCCTGAGAACACATCCCCTCAGTGAAGCATGGGGGTGGAAGCACCATGCTGTACTTTTACGTAGAGTGTACAACATAGTAGTAATATATTAGATATGAAAGAAGTATAAAATGTCATTTCACTTAACACAGTCCCTGTTGTGGAAAGAAATGCATAGTAGGTGAGGTGACATTTTTCAGTTTTTTTAAACTATTGTTCTAAATTCTACTAATCAAAATGTGCTTTTTTTTGCTCAGTTGTTTTTGCCTTGCCAAACAATTATTACAACCTGCATGAAATATCCAATCAAATATTTCCATATTATCCGCTAAAAGGAGAAAAGTGCTGAGTGTAAGCAACATCATTCTCTTATGTTTTGGCAATGTTTAAATGAATGTTTCTGTGATATACTAAGAAATGTTGAACTTTTATGAGATAAAATAGAAACATTTTGGCATTTGCTCAGTAATATTTCATAAAGACTAAACTTGCATAAATAGTTGGGGTTAGTTGCAATGAAATATTTACATGAGTCTATAAGCTACAACAAAGGAGAAAACCCCCCTGCAGAAAACCACAGTAAACACAGGGAATCAAAAGCAGTGTCTCAGATGAGGAAGAGCTACTGCCTTGTGAACTGTGATTTCCTCCATTTTAGTGGCAAATGAGTTATGGGCTCAGTGGTATTGCAAATGGTCCAGGACATACTGTATGTCTTAACTGTTTCGCTCTAACTGAGAGACAAACCAGTCGCTATTCAAAAATGTTCAGCTGAAAATTATTCTTTTTATCTCTGTCTCAGATTAAGAAGAATGCTTCGTGAAACACATACTAATGTCAATTTTGGAAAAACAGAAAAATAAGAATTTATTGCAAAGATGAGCAAACGCTCGAATAGTGCTGCTGCACACTGTGCTTTATTTCAGTTTTCCTATGAAAAAAGGTTATACTTCCCCAATCTGCATGGTTTTCTCATTTAACGTTTTAAATATTCAGTTGTATGTAATGCTGCTTTTCTCCCTTATTACTTCCTTTCTGCTATTTTATTCCGCAGTTTTCACTCCCCAGAGTAAGCTACAGCTGACCCAGGTTCTAATGCAAATTGAAACAGTTCTCTCCTTTTGTGCACTAGTTATTTACTTCTAATCGGCTAACTGTAAAATCATTCTAAATTGCATGCAGTTTCAAGTAGAAAAATGTAAGTTTTTCTGGTCATTTTTGTGTCACCCTTGTTTGCTCTAGACAGTTTGACTTTGGTGAAAAAGTAACAAATATTCAAATTAATCCTAAGTGTCCCCCCACAAATATCCCATTCTACAAAGCTGAGTTTATTCAAGAGTTTGTAAAGTGAACAGAATAGGACAGGGACAGAATGTCCTTTCCGATGACTGGCCTCAAGGCTTTTAATACACTTTCCTCCTCTACCACTGGGTCTACATTGCCATAGTCCTGCTTGTGGCCCTGAGATGGCCCACAAGACCTTGGTTCTGTCTGCTTTCACTGCTGAAGGGAACACCCACCAGCTTCCTTGTCCCAAATAGACAGAAAGACTTGGCAGCTGCAGCCAGGTCAGTGGTGCCAGTGAGTCACATTATAGGTATTAAAATAGTCTCACAAAGTTTCCAGAGAAACATCATATTTCAGCTGTGCAAGCAATGTGTTCTGAAATTGTAGAACGTGAAAACAATTGATTTTAGAAATGGTTCATGATCGAGTTGTTGTCGTCAAGACATGACATTTGTTCCATGAGGTTCTAAAGTAGCGAGAGAGTAGGTAAGCTCTTTTTCCTTATGTTTCCTCTTTTCCTTACTACTGTAGCACTGATTTCCAGGGCAAAGATAGATATCATTAATGTTATATCCATTGCTAGTGTGTGCAGTGTCTCACCACTGGTAAGAAATCCTCCATTCTGAGGGTACAGAAGTTCTCAATGAAACCATGAGCCATGAGTCTCCTCTTTGTTTCCTTATTGTATAGCTGATTGCATCTCTTGAAAGAGAGACAATAAACAGTTCCAGTGGTGAAACATGAGTAGTGATGGGTGAAAAAACAGGCCCTTTAGGGCCTGTGATTTTAGTGGCTGTGTTGATAAATTGCATGTCAAATATATTTAATGGTAGTATAACGAGCACTGTAGTTTCTAATAGAAATATTATTTCACAAATTCTTTTTGTGTTCTTTCTTTTTTTTTTAATGAAAACATACGGCAAAATGCACAGAAAAACCAGCAACGCTGTACTGGTAGAGATACATGTCAGGTCCTAATGACTCACTCACATGGGGTCACAAAATTGGGTGATTTTCCCCAGTATTTCAGGAATTTTTCAACATGCAAATTTAGGAGAAAGGTCATTCATTTCCGTTTTTGTTCCTCATGTTACAGCTTTCTTGCTGGCTGCTAATAGAATCTTTAATGGATATTTGCCTCGAACTAATAAATTGCTGTAGTATTGCCCAAAACAGATTGGTGAAAATTAACAGTCAATTTCTTCACCAAAAATGTTCTGTTGCTTATGGGGCGCCATTTGTAAAAGACAGTTGAACAGTTTTCTACGTGTCAGATTTAGTACTTTTCGTGCAATTTTCACACATTTAGAGATAAAAGACAGTGTTGTTAAATCTACATGTTAAATGTTAAATCTAAATGTTAAATATAAATAAAAATGTTTAAATCTAAATCTAAATGTTAAATCTAAATCTAAATGTTTAAATCTAAATCTAAATGTTAAATCTAGATCTAAATCTAAATGTTAAATCTAAATCTAAATGTTAAATGTTAAATCAAGATTTAATGTTTAGATTTAGATTTAACATTTATATTTAACATGTAGATTTAACAACACTGTCTTTTTAACATGTAGATTTAACAACACTGTCTTTTGAAAACATTTATCTCTAAATGTGTGAAAATTGCACGAAAAGTGCTAAATGCTGGAAAATCTGACACGTAGAAAACTGTTCAACTGTCTTTTACAAACAGCGCCCCATAGTTGCTTGTATGCCAGTATGACCAAATCACTGGACAGCTCCAGAATATATAAAAACGATTTGCCGGCTATTCTCCACATTTCCCTCAACATAGGTGCCTTCCAATTTCACCTGTTTGAGCAAATTTTATGTTGGGGATTTGTAAAATAATCAAATACCATCAACAGAAGTAACCTGTACTGAGCACATATTTAACCAAATAACAAAATAAGAACAAACCTTTTTAACAAAATAACATCTGCTTCTGTCATCATTTTTTTGGTTTTTGCCATATTTAATTCTGCATCTTGCTGTTGCTTTGTGCTTTCTTTTATTTCTGTTATAATTTATGAGCTATCATTTATTGGAAGTGCTCTAAGCGAAGCTTACAGGCACAGCTGTGTAACTTTTCATCCATATCTGAGAATGGCTGTTGGTATTGAGTGGTGAGTGCTGTGCTTATAGCATCTGTTATTCAGATGGATCAATTTCTGACAGCCATGCAAAGTATTTTTAAATAATTCTTTTAAAAAAATAACATTTAATACAATCAAATAAAAACAACTGAATTCCTACCAAATGCACTGATATACAATTTATATACTATATATGTATATAAACTAATAGGCATAGAAAGAAGTATAAGACTGAAGAAAACATAAAACCTTTTAGACAGCAACATAGAACACAATACTGAATTAAATAACAACAGGTGACCTTTAATGTAGTGCTGGTTTGGGGGATTTGCGACCCATAAATAGTCCAGTCTATTTCAGAGAATCCTAAAGATTCATCAGGGACATTGATTGCACACAGGTGGCAGCAACACAAGAGTAAACAATGAATGCTCATAAATGTGTTTTTCATTTAATTCAGTTGCCTCTACAGCCTACACATGCCTTTTGTTCAAGAGTAAGATTCTTTATTCAAGTTTATTCATTGGGAAATAACCATACAGTATACTGTACGGGTTTGTTTTAATATATATATAATCACTGAAACATATTCTATTTAGGCAGTTATCTTCAGATCAAATTGTTGTTGATTTCAGTATCAAAAACTTCCACATTCTGGAAAGCATCACACCTATTGTACAATCAGGCAATGAGGGACACTGAGTAAGATCAACTTCCCGGTGCCCACAACAGGAGGAGCTCATTATAATGAAGGAACTATTCTTGGGCATGATCACAGCATTTGATGGATCAAAGTGGGTAGCAGTGCAGTATGATGCCTGTTGTCACAGAAGTAAGCAGCCAATCTGAATTATTATAAACACTATCAGTTGCCTTGCTTTGAGTATGTGCAAAAGAACAGTAACGGACATCCAAGAGAGTGGAAGGTAATTAGCTATCAAGGCTCTGCTTCAGGTATTGTTAGCAGAACTGCATGACTGCTCGGTTATAATTAAATGTCATTATTTGAAATCTTTCTGAAGAAACAAAGGCTAAACATGTCACTTTGCTGATATGAAACAAGTAATATTAACAAATGCAATCAATGTTTTCTAACAATCAGAGAATTTAGCAATTCCTAACTTATTTATTACTTGGGATATGCAGCATTATGCTAAATGTTTCGAGCTCAAGATACAGGAGTGTAGCTCTGATATTGATAAAGTGACTACAGATGAAGATTACTCACTAATGTGTAATTTGTGCTCAATATCGTTTTAGGAAGGGCTGACTATCCAGTTGATTTTAGAATTAGAAAAGCATTAGGCAATGTTAACATTTATTATCTATAAACTTATCCCATTTGTAATTTTGCTTACATTTGCATGCTATTTACTGATAATAAGAGGTAATCAAACCACTTTTCAAAATATGTTCACTATTTGGCCAAAGGTCTGAGGGCACTTTATAATCCATCCTGCCATCCGTCCATTTCCAAGCCGCTTTATCCCATTCAGGGTTATGGGGGGCACTGGAGCCAATCCCAGCTGACTTCGGAAGAGAGGCAGGATACACCCTGTGCAGGTCACCAATCCACCGCAGGACCAACACATATGGGCACCTGTGGGCAATTTAGGGTAGCCACTCCACCTAATGTGCAGTCTTTGGACTGTGGGAGGAAACCAGAGTACCTGGAGGAAACCCACATGGACATGGGAGAACATGCAAACTCCTCACAGAAAAGTGCTCAGGCTGACCCAGGGATCAAACCCAGGACCTTCTTGGTGTGAGGTGACAGTGCTAACCACTAATTCACTGTACTGCCCATGGACACTTTACCATCACACTCATATGTGGTTCTTCCCCAAAGTGTTTTCACAAAGCACACAATTGTATACAATGCTGCATCCCTTCACTGGAAATGAGAGGCCCAAATCTGGGAAAATGATGACAATGCCCTTCTGCACAAAGCAAGGTCAATGTAGATGGCGTGCCTTGGTTGATATGGAAGAACTCGAGTCGCCTGCACAGAGCTCTGGCCTCAACCCCACTGAACACCTTTGGCATTAACTGCAATACCCAACATCAGCGCCTGATCTCACTAATGCTCTTGTGGCTAAATGGCCCAATCGCCCCAGGAATGTTCCAAAATCTAGTGGAAAGCCGTCCCAGAAAAGTGGAAGTTATTAGAACAGCAATGGGTGTGCTGGTCTAGTATCCACAAACCTTTGGACATATAGTGCATCTTATATGCAACACAATGAAAAAACACATAAAGGATGCGATCTTCTGTCCTTTATGTTGTCCTTATTGTGTGACAATGAACACAGTCTCTAGTGGATGCACAATGTATATATGTTATTAAAAAGTATTGACTAGGTTTTATTAATCCTTGGCAAAGAACAAAAGTGACCCTGTTATTCACTCGCATGGCTAAATGAACATTGAGTATCTGTCAATCAATCCAGTGTCACATTAGCATATGTGGCACTTTTGATTAGCTGTGACGTGATTGCTTACTTAGGTTGCAAAACATAAATCTTGGAACAAGGCTGTTCTACATAGACAAGCAATTTAAAAATGTGTCAAAACAGCAAGCTTGGTCCGCAGCATGCTAAGCAGTATTGGTAAGCTGTACAGTTTTTTTTTTTTTAAATGTATGCATGATTGTTATGATGTGAATTTATAAAGGTGGGTATTCTGTTTATATTTAAGTAATAGTGCATGGTACATAGCTTCTAAAAGCCTGAACAATCTTTGATGCTATGACTTGTAAACACGTAATATTATTGGAAAATCAGATTTTGTAAGATAACATTAGTGGGAAAATATGCATCTTAACCAAAGTTTATTGATTTGCAGCACAAAGGAACTGGAGTAAACACTGCTGAGATTCAAGAGAGCTTGGTAGCCACCTGGTGGTAAGTTAGTCATCTGGTGACCTCTTAGACTTCAGCAGTGAGATTGCAGTTGAGAATGATCAAAATTTCCTTATGCATAAAAGGAGAAGGCCATCTGTGCATACATAATATGACCAATACCGTAGGACGCTAATGGTTACTGCCCAGTCACCTTTACAAGAAGACATGGAAATAATACTAGCATTGGGAGAAAATAATTTTTTAAACCGGTTCAGTAGAGGTCGTTTATTGTTCTGAGAGTTTAGTAGGGAAAGCATTCCGTTCTGTTTGTGAATGTGGCTAAACTACAAAATAAAAAAATAAAAAACTGCTTTATTTGCATTGAGGACTTTTCTCTGTGTTCAGAAGAATACCGGTATGTCATGTCTATCATATGCCTTTGAAGGACTTCAAGTCAAGTCAAGTCAGTCAAGTGAGTTTTTACTGTCATTCCTATCTATAGCTTTTATACACTGAAAGGAAATGTTGTTTCTCCAGGACCAGTTTAGTGCAGCACATAATGGTACACAAGACTACATAAAGTGCAAATGCAACCTTCAACAGCATGAGACCAGCAGTGGACAAAGATTACACAGAACAGTATAATTAATACGCAGGACAAAAAATACACACCACAAAAACATTCACAGTACAAGAGATATACAGAATAATAAATACAAAGGACAATAGATACACAAGACAATAAATAAACAGGAACATGGGCTGTAAATTATGTAAAAAAAATATATTATTATTATCATTAACTGTTTGGTGGAGTTGCAGCAATAACCTTATCTCTAGCAAGAATAAAATTACTTAAATTGCTTAAAATTACATAAACTGTCCAGTGCAAACTGACAAAATGTATTCCATAATGTAATCTACTCACACTAATGACCTATCAGTAGACGTATTCCATAATCTCTCTCTAGGACCTGCACGTGCCGTACGGCACAGAGGGTGCAAGGTGCCAACGGGGCTCGGTTGACATTTCAGTAGCGAAGCGCGTTCTACAGGGTGAGGTTGCTAGCCCCACGCCCAACCCTCCCCTAACTCGGGACCTGGGTTCATGCTCACACACGCACACATTCACACCTACGGACAATTTAGGGTAGCCAATACGCCTAACGTCCATGTCTTTGGAAAGTGGGAGGAAACCGGAGTACCCAGAGGAAACCCGCGCGAACACGGGGAGAACATGCAAACTCTGCACAGAAAGGCACCTGCGCCAAACCCAGGGCTCGAACCCAGGACCTTCTCGCTGTGAGGCGACAGTGCTAACCACCCAGCCACCACGCCCCTTATTCCATAATATCTCATCAAAATTTTATTCAGATCAGTGTAGTCCTGATGCATCCTCCAAAGACCTGACAGGATATCATGCATATCTGTGGTGTGTCCAGTTGAATACCTGGAAACGTACAGACAAGATGCTGTGATCACTTCTTCATTATGGTTTTTTTTTCCTTTTCAGAGAAATACTGCCATTCTGATTCTTTGGCTTAACTGTAAACCTAGAATATCTCAGATCCAGTACTTGCAAATGATGCAAATATATGAGTGCTCTTCAAGGCAGACGTATAAACCAGGGCTGGACCAGCGACAAAATTCAGACCGGGAGTCTTACCCAGCTGACCCCATACACCCACAAGTGATTTTCAAACCAAGATTTTTGACTAGCCCCTGTAATGTACACTCACTGACCAATTTATTAGGAATATCTTATTCACACAAATATAGAACCAACCTATCATGAGGCACAAGCTCATTGCATAAAATCATGCAGACACAGATCAAATTAATATCCACATCTAACACCATAGTAGGGAAAGTGACTTTGACTGTGGCGTGGTTGTTGCCAGATCTGGTGTGATGCAAAAGCGGCAGATCTCAGGGAATTTTCATGCGCAACGGTCTTTATTCGTCTTCTTCCGCTGAATCCTGTTCAGGGTCGCGGGGGAAGCTGGCGCCAATCCCAGCTGACATCGGATGGGAGGCGGGATACACCCTGGGCGGGTCACCAATCCACCGCAGGGCAACACACAGAGACAGACAACCATTCACACTCATATTCACACCTAGGG
>JAQLOM010000012.1:12897982-12911654 GCA_030068315.1 Chrysichthys thysi | reverse complement strand
GTTATTTCAGTGACCATTGTGGGTTTTTCTTTCTTTAACAGAAGGGTACCAACAATTTTGTCCACGTCTGTATGTATGTATATATATATACATACATACATATATACATATATATATAAATATAATATTATAAATCAATAGAAATTCTCAGTTTTGACATTTGATATGTTGTTTTTGTTCTTTTTTTTTTTTTTAGGAAATATGGGTTTACATGACTTGCAAGTCATCACATTCTGTTTTTATTGATATTTTACATAGTATCCCAACTATTTTGGAAATAGGAATGCAAGTTCTGCCTCCAAAATGACTTCTCCCTTGTAGCGATCAAGACTGGTGGATGTTGGTGGCAGTCTTCCGAGGCCAGATGCTGTGGTTGGGAGGCTGTCATTGTTATAGTGGTAACCCTAGGATATGCTGGTGAACACATGTGATGAGAGAAGCCATCAAGTTGAAGGAATAAATTGAGAAGCACAGGTCAGCCAGAAGTGCTGCACAAAAGCAGGGGCAGATGCGAAACTTCGGAGAGGGTAAGAGTTTGGAGAGGGCATGAAAAAACATTCTTGTGGCCTCAAAAATGTGCTGGCAAACTGTTCTAAACCTCAGGAAGGGGCGATGGAACTGTGCACGAGAGTCTTTCACTCTCCTGGGGATATTTTGAATGATGGAGGGGGCACTTCAAGAAAAGACTTGTTTACATGCCCTCCCTTCAGGGGACAGTTCCAGAAATATCGATTTGGTTCAAGTCTCAAATCTCCAGCTGAGGTTGCTAAAATGGTTACACCCCTTCATACCTGCAAGGCTATAGGGTTGGATGACCTGATGAACCTAAGAATATGTTCCACTAATCAGAGAAATGTACATAAAAAGAGGACACTCCAACCAAGGAAAAGTGTGTTTTACCCAGGCTGTGGAACAGTGGAGTAGCCCTTTATTTTTGGACAACTTTGTGAGGGGTCATGGGAGGATGTAAAACCAGTCTGCATAGGTTTTGCAGATTTACTGAAGGCCTATGATTGTGTTCAACATTTGCTGCAGTAGTACAGGGGATCTGGGTCACAATTTCGTGCAGTCTGATCTCTGTTAGAATGCACTGAGAGTTACAGCTGCATTATTAATATTTAGTCAAAAATCATGGGTCACTGTAGTTTTAATAAACAAGGTGCAGTCAAGGTTGGAGAGGTGCCCAGTATGAGGGGATTGAGGGAACATCCTGGTTGTTTGCAGGTGATGTTCTCTTGACACACTTTAAAGTGGACCGCAGACACACTCGACAATTTTGCTGCTGAGTGGGAATTGAGTGGTATGAAAATTAGCACCTCCAAGTACATGGCCATGGTACAAGCAGCAGAAATTGGATTCCTCTGCAGAGTTGTTAGACCTACTCTTGCTGATGTTCTCCTTGGAGTAGAGCAACTGCTCATTGAGATTATCAGTATTGCATTTTATTCTAATGATGGTTGAATGCTATTACATTATGTAACTAAGCTCAGCAGGCCAACAGGTAGCTCGACAATATATTCCAAGCACAATTAAGTAGTAATTCAGTACAAATCAGTGTGGTAAAAAAAGAGTCACATAATCATCTAACTACTCAGCAATACTTATATTTCAGAAAAAGATTAAAAGCCTAATTTCCTGCGTTCATGATGATCCGTGACGGCCATGAATGGTCAGCAGCGTACAGCCCCATCTGCTGGTGAGAGACAAAAAAAATACAATAGAACATACAGTACTTTACATAAGAACTGATGCGATTAGTTCTGAATATGAAGTTGCTTTATGATGGGGTTAGAGGGAGAACTGTAACATCCAGAAAGCAGGCATCAGCAGTACCACCAAGATTAAATGTCACGGTGATTGTAGTTTACCTTTTTTTAACATGGGACGTTTGTCCCTCATGGTTACCGTTGATAAATGTGTGTTTGGCCTTGGACAGAGATTTATATGTGAAATAGTCTTACAGATAAAGCATTTAGTTAAAATTCACAGTATAGATAATGCAAATATATTTCCACAAGGAGCAGAGGTTGTTTATATTTAATGTCCTTACTGTTTGCGTTTAAAGAGTAAGTAATGAATCCTGACAGGGCATGCGGTCATATGCATACTCATCGGCCACTTTAATAGGAACAACTGTGCATCAGCTTACTCACTGTAAACAGATAACTACAGCCCCGGATGCTTGTTCTTAGATGACAGGCCAGGACCTGATGTAAACTTCAGCTGTTGCAGCACACCTACCGCTAGATTAATCATTAGAAAATTAGCCGTTAGTGGCAGCACTAAATTGCACCCGTGGATTTTGCGTGTTCCAACATGAACCCTATTGCAGAGTTCATTCAGACGTAAAATGAAGTCACGACAATCTATTTGGCCCCTTCTTAGTCGTGCCTAAGTATGAAATCTACAAGAATAAAATTCTCATAAAAATGAGGCTGTGCTCCATCTTTTTTTTTTTAATTAATTTTTTATTTTCAGTGTATTTAAAATAAAAAAATACTGGAGATTGCCAGCATTCCCTACCATTGGCTATGATGTGATCCTCCCAGAGAAAAGAATACAGAACACCACTCACAATAAGTATGTGACAGTCATATAAAATAAAATAAAAAAAAAAATCCATAAGAAAATTTCTCTTGCTACCCAAAACTCTATGAACCAAAACATTCAACTTTCACAAAAGATGGTTATGACGAAAACAAAAACACACGCACACCTTATGTATAAAAAAAACAAATAATTAAAAATAAAAATGAGAGAGAGAGAACCCACAGCTTTCACCAAACTGTCTCAACACACACTCTTGGCTATAAAGTTTTGCATACCTTTTTTGTTCTAATACAAGTCATTTGTACAGGCACATTCTCTTAAATCTAGCACAAGTCCCAATACAGTGAAAAAATATGCAACAAGTTGGAAAATCTCTCAACTATCTTTTGCACAGTACACATACGGTTCACAACCACTCATGTAAATTAAAAAAATAAAAATAAAGAAACCTGGGCAGCATTTTTGGTTTTGTATGAGTGATGCACTTCTGGTTTATCATCGCTACTTTTTCTTTGTCCAAAACTGACTCTGTGTATTACATATACAGTATAGAATTTCATAGCTTTATATAAATATGTACAAACAGCATGTAGTTGTAAGAATTCTTTTTTTCATTCATTATATAAAAAAAGTGGATAACATTAATGCCAAGTAGGAGAAGCTTGAATTGGTAACTTACAATAACTTAACTGCTAAAAAGGAATTTAATTTGATACAGTAAGTGCAAAAGCCTCATTCCTGTACTCACACAGGAGGGGAAAAAAACCTTGAGGCTTTGCTTGCAATGTAGCACCAACAGGGTCTGCACCTCAGTGCTCTGTTCACCTTGGAGTACAAATAATCCACGAGGTAATGTGCGGTACCAACTGAAGCATAATAAATTAGTGTTGGATAACTTACAGCGATCTTGTATTTACAGGCAAGGTTGGCTACGTGGCTTTTCTGAAAGATGGTGATGGCAGTAGAAATTCACAGCAGTGCCGCAGCACGATCGTGAAGATCCTCTCACAGTCATCCTGAAAGAAGCTCATTCTGCACCGGATAGAAGGCCAGAGAGAAGGAGCCCATTTTGGCTCCCCGTAAACACGGCCAGACAAGTATGTGGGTATGAAAGTCCGGGGATGACAAACCCTGAAGCGGCCATAGAGTGAAGTTCAGTCACCGTCGCTGAAGTCCTGGACTAAGCTCAAGTGTTTCATGGCACGGGAGAAGGCGCATTGCACAGCTTTCCGTGCGCTTGAGGTGCGAGCCTCCAGCATTTTAATTTTATCTAATGTCTTGTCAACCCCAAACGGTACCATTTTGGTCTTAGGAAGCCATTGCCTACAACAAAAAATTATAAAATTTAGTATTTAAAAAAAGCCATAGAATATAATTGACATGCGCGCACACAAAAAAAAACCTTTTTTTTTTTTTACTTCATCTCTTTCACCGATGTCTGAAAATGACAAAGCATTAGAGATTAAAATATTTTGTTTCATATTCACTTTATATTTACTTATGCATTTTAGTTAAAAAAAATAATTGCTTGCACCACCTGTTTAAAACTGGTTAGCTCACGCTCTTCTTTAAAGAAGAATTCTGGTATTAAAAGTAGCATTTTAATCCTTAGTAAAATAAAATACTTTAGGATTTTCTTATTTTATGCAGCATCGTGTAAAGAAGTTTTGAATCTCTCAGCCTTAGTGCTTTAGTAGACATTTCTTATTTTGTGTCCTTGTCACATTTACATCCATCAGTGTTCTGTTACTAGAATGCATTATGGCAATATGTGATCATTATTGGGAACCCAGCAAGCAACCTTAAGAGAGAATCTGGGGTGGGTGGGGGTGGGGTGGGGGGGGAATAGGAATTTTGTTGCAATTTTACCATAAATTTGTAGTTTAAGCCTGTAAAACTATTCTTTTTTAAATCACAAGCTCTTTTTACATAAAGATCCCACAACTTTGCCATAAAGAAGACCTCTCAAAGCCAGCATGAAGCTGCCCCGGTGTGCATTACACAGCAAGGCGGCATTGCAAAATAAACCCCAAGCATACCTACACTGCTGCCAAAACTAAGTTGTTGAGCATTGTGTTCATACAATCAGAAATATATGTTTGAGAATAACTTGAAGAGAAGTGGGTGGTGATTAGAGAAAGAAAGACGTCGTCAACAAACTTGTTTGAACCTCATGCTGGTCTTGAAAACACAACCCTTTCTACAATGCCAATGTCTCTCTCACACAGCCATTGATCCTGGCTTTGTTACCACCAACTGTTCCAGCTCAAAGGCAATAGAAACGGCATGTCCGATTCTGAGCTTTCACACAGAAGGGTGAGGCAGAAAAAAGGCACAACATTAGTGTATCAAAAAAAGCTGTGTAAAGGGAGCTACAAATGTAAAAGCCACCATTCACAGAAAAGATACTTTGAAGCAATTTACTGTAACAAATGCAGTTTCCTCAAGTTTTAAACAGATCTATGCAAAAATGAGCAACAGATGCATGCGTGACCTACACAAATATATACGTGCTAGGGATGTGATGATATTCAGGATCTGTCTACTACTGAGTAAATTAACAAGACGGATATCAGGGAAAATAAAAAAGAAAAATTTAATCTGATCCATTAAAAATCATGGAAACACTTGACAAATCTTGTGACATGCCATAAGCAGATGCATTACTTTTTCCACATTGGTGCAGCATGCTTCATGTGAAAAGAGCTTCTTCTGTGCACGTGAGTACTGTTGGTATACAAGTGGTGTGGAGTTACTTCACACTCAAAGAAGAAAAAGGCAAGACCACAGAATGAAATGTATTATAGAATGAGATCAATGTCTTTTATATGAGTGCACACATATGATGTCAGACACTACAATCATGCAGAATCAAGGAAACAGAGCAAAAACAGTGACCAAGAAAGCTCAGAAAATTCGCTGCGTCTTTTAAATGCAACACAGAGGAGATAAGTGTTGTTGCTTCTTATGGCCCTGCACTCAAGTCACAGTTTCCTGCGCGATTCTCAGCTTTTAAATATAACAGGAAATTGCACTTAAAATTTCAGCATGAATGCATGGATGGCGCTGATCAGGTCAATGCTGCTAAAAGCGATGGTGTAAATAAATAAATAAAGAAAAATAAATTAAATAAAAACAAAAAAAGGGAGGTTTAAATAAAAAGAATCAGTGTTGCTGAACTGAGTCACATTTTGGCACAATGTATTTTTTGCTTTTGAGTATAATATTTGTTTCACAATTTTAGAATTATGCTTTTTATATTTGAGTGTAACAGTAACAAAATGCATCCAGACATTTTTCCCCCCAAAACTATTATTTTCTGTTTTGTGGTTTAAAAAAAAAAAAAAAAGACAGCGATTGTACTGGATTAGCATCAATAATGCCAGATATCCAAATTTACAATTTCACTACATAACAAAGTGGTATCATACCATCCCTCCACAGAACAACTCATTACGTGACGACTCTTACCAGTTGCGTTTGTTGTCGAAGAAGCGGACGAGGAAGAGTTTCTCCTCTGACCTGTACTGCATCAGCTCGCCGACTCTGAGCACGTCCCGTGGAGGAGTGGGTATGAACACGCCGTTGCGATGGAAGCCCACTCTGGGCATCTGTGGGTCTATGATCTACACAAACAATAGAGGAACAGTTAGTTAAAGTTCATGTTCTGAAACAATGACACCACATGGTGTAGCTTGAGGATGGAAAGGGTCACCACTAAACACAGACACACCTACACACATCCACATTCTTAGTTTGTCTCTACACCACTGAGGTGTGAAGCAGTGTGATACTTGTGCCATCATTACTACTCCACAGGATGGGCTGAAGGCAGATGCATGGGATGATAGAGAGAAAGAAGTCTCTGTCTGACATGCACACATGCACACTCACCAAGGCAGGGTAGGAGGGATATCCACTAAGTTTTGCCCAGACTAGTTTAAAGGGTTCCAGAGTTAGTGTGGTAGTATTAGGGGGGATCCATATATTGCTGTTGTCAAGCTCTATGGAAGTAGGAATAACGGTAAGTTATGAGGGGTTCACCGAAGACATGAGGCAGAACACCTCAAGAGCAAGTGCCATCGCTGTGTAATTCCAAGCAGCATTACATTGCAGGGGCCATAAAGCAAAGGCTGTTCAGCATCCTGCTCAATCTGCTAATTCGACATATAATTTGAGACAATTCCACCCAAAAAACAGAAGAAAAAGAAAAAAAAACCCACTATTGTTATGTGGGGGAAAAAATGCACAAGACAATAATCAGTATAAAGTTTTGCTTAGAGTGTTTTCCATTATTTCACAAGTAGGAATAAAGTGGAAAGCAAGATAGATAGATAGATAGATAGATAGATAGATAGATAGATAGATAGATAGATAGATAGATAGATAGATAGATAGATCTTACATGATGAGATTTAACATTTGCAATAGAAAATTTTCACCTAAACATACCAGGATGCTGGAAAATGTTCTCTACAAAACGTTTGTTTAAAAATTGGACACATCCTTAGAATTTATTTTATTTATTTATTTATTTATTTTTTTAGCTCTGCAGATGAGATTTTGAAAATTGACAACCACAAGAAACAAACACAGTGGAACCTTGCATTGCGAGCATAATTCGTTCTGGAGACGTCCTTGTAATCCAGGGGTTCTTAAAGTATGGGTCGCGAGGGTATGGCTAAATAAAAATTTTAGTCATGAGAAAAAACGTCCGACTGAGCAACAAAAGCAGCCAGCGACCAGGTCCCCAACCTTTTTTGCGCCACGGACCAGTTTTATGTCAGACAATATTTTCACGGAGTGGGGGGTGGAGGTTTGAATGTTGCGATGGAGGAGAGTGCATGCACGAGGGTGGGTAGAATGTTGCGATGGAGGAGAGCACGTGCGCGGGGTGGGGGTGGGGGGGGGTGCAAAATGTTGCGATGGAAAAGGGCAGCATGGCCCGGTACCAAAAGACCCACGGACCGGTTCAGGTTTGTGGCCCAGTGGTTGGGGACCCCTGCTCTAGCCCAAGGGTCCCCAACTATGGGGTTAAATTTGTCCAGAAATATTTGTAAATGTAATCCCATACCCAACCACCGGGCTGTGGGTATTTTGGTACCGGGCCGTGCCGCTCTCTTCCATCGTGAACCTTTACTTCACTCTCTCACTAATTAACTTTTCTATTATTATATCTAGGTATCATAATTGTTCCTGAGCGTTTTTGTGTTTGTTTTGGATATCCAAAAATAAACAATTTTTGAGAATCGTCCTTAAGATTTGTAACTATAGCAGCTAATACCCCCGTCCCCTGTCGCAACATTCTAACAACGCGCGCGCACGCACGCACGTTGCATGTCAGAACTCGCGGGCTAAAGACTACTTCTTGGTTTTCCTCCGGAAGGCCACGGTGCATCACATGGGTGACGACAGGTGTACCAGATTGGGACTGATTGCAGGAGCTATAAAAAAAACTCACGCATTAGTTGCCATATTTTGGGCTTTTACCAAGCCTTACTATACCCGTGTTTGATTTCTCCAGTTCTGACCAAATTTCTGTTTCTTGTTATTCAACCCCACCACACCTGACAAAAACAAAATAACCTGCACTTTACCTTTAAAAAGAATCGTGGCTGGTGTGAGGGGGAGGGGAGAGGACTTTCACGACAACTCACAGAATCTGCAGTCTGTTGGCTCACTGGGATCTTTTTCTTTTCGTGCGACTTTAACAACGAAACTATTCAATGATGGCTGCTTTTGCCTCCTTTTGAGGATTTTGTGGAAATGAAACATTGCATTGTCAAACAGATTCATCACTCGAACTGCTACAGCCTTATTCGGTTGGTGCTTTTCTACAAGGTTTTGCACTCTTTCCCACATTTTACACATCTCCCTGATCTCACTTGAAGTGAGGAATCAGACTTTGTCTATGCTAGCACGGATGTTGACTATACGAGTGAGCCACAATCCCACATTGAGCGAGAGAGAGAGAGAAGTTGTGATCATGTGAGGCTCGGCAGACAAAGCGTATGCATACTACTCGTATTGCAGGACATCGCTCGTTAACCAAGTCAAAATTTATTACAATTTTTTGCTCGTCTTGCAAAACACTCGCAGACCAAGTTACTCGCAATCCAAGGTTCCACTGTATATTGCACAATCCTAAAACTGGTCTTTGGGCTGTTTTCCCCTTTCTTTACCATCCTTCTCACTAAGTGGGGGAACAAGGTGCTGTTCTAGACATGTGCAGGTGAACAACCATCTGACTCTTCTGTGCTGAAGATTTTTTTAAAAATATTTCTTAGAATCCAAGTTGAGAGAACAGTTAAAACCCTAGTTCTAAACTAATAAAATATTTTTGGCAGAGCAAAGACAACTTATTTCTCCTATTGTTTAAATGTAGGTTTTTAAATTACTGTGGATGCTGTTTATGCTGTACAATAATTTCACCCATACTTCTGGAGGGCAAAAGAAAACATCTGCAATTCAAAGGAAGATAGTTAATTTAATGTAAAGTTAAAATATGATTTCTGAGTGGAATTGTACTTTTAATTTATTAAGCAGGCAACCAGGAAAAACACTCATAACTAGCTGTGATGGGTGTAATTATAAGACAGATGCTCTAGAAGTTGAAATTAATCATGCAGACAGTGTAGCAGAAGCAAAAAATAGGGTACGCTAAAAGACATGTAGCAAAGAAAGATGGGACAACAAGCTTCTGAAAGATCACATCAGTCCATGACAAAACATGTATTATTTGTTAATACATGGACATATTTCAAACAGAACTACAATACTGATCACATTTACCAAATACACACAACTCACCAGATGCCAGTTTGCTTGCTTTGGAAAGGTTCCCGGTTTCCATGCACGCAATCAGTTCATTTCGGTCATCTGTCGTGTTTCGCCGTGCCATTGCCTGCTTCCCTTTGCTGCTCTTTGGCTGACTGACAGCACTACGCAAGTCAAAGGGAGAGCTTTTCTGAATTAAGTCTCTCAGACACAAACCATCAAATGATAAACACTGAACTTGGTGACATCTCACCATGATTCAAATAAACAAAAGTGATTTCAGTGGAATGATTTTCAGGTTTTAATCAGCTGAATGCAATATTTGAAGTGACCGAGATTCACAGGAGAATGTGCAAGTAGCAATGATGTTTTTGTTCCTACCAGGTGCTGTCCAGCAGACTAGTGCTACCACTTGAGGAGATACTGGACTCAGAGGCGCAGCGACGGCGAGGTTCTAGGACTCTGCTACTCAACTGTTTTTGTTGCCCCAGTATTAGACAGCCATTAGAGAAACCTAAACACACAAGACAATCTCTTCAGTCAGCCTGCCTTAAATATTTACTCATTCAAAATACACTCCAGAGCAACTTTCACTGTAACAGAATACAGTAACATAACAATGAAGGACTTCTAGGATTTCAGAAATAACTTTGATCTAGCTTCTCGATTCTGATTGGTCAGAAGGTGTTGATTCACAATAACCAAAGACTCTGACAGAAGTGCCAGCTGCAAAATAAAAACACAGATTTTATTAATATATTTTGTTCTCATATGTCATAATTAACAACTCATTCACAAGGACTTGTATAGTAGGCATTCAACATAATCTAATAACCTGTTGTTTATATGATGAAGCACTCGTTAAGTAGGCATTTATTTTACATTCACTGAAGGAGGCTTTGGCGTTAGTACTTTGTAACAGACATCAGGGTAAAGGACTTCACACACACAGTAATTTGTCTCTACAAATTTTTTGTCCGATTGTTTTTTTTTTTAATGACATCAGGAATGAGCACTTTCACAACAAAAACAAATGCTTGTGTGGAAAAATAGGCACTTATTATTTTACATCAGGCTCGATTTTTTTTTTTTGCATTCTCCCACGAAATGTAATGGCATGGCACAGCCATGTGGCAGGCATGGCTGCTGGCAAGAGGCATTCACTTTGTGTCTCAAAATCTAGCACTGTTCCACAAGGGCAACAAAAGTTATAATGATTTTAACCCTATGGAAGTCAAGACCCTATAGGATTTGGAAGAAACACCTTGATACTGATCAGCAATATTATAATTATTCATATATAAACATTTATAACAGTGAAAAAAATATTTGTGAGCCCAGTGGTGAATATGTAGATTCCATGCTGCACCTGACCAACACTGGATTCCAGCGGGTTAAAGACAAGGTCTAAAAAAATAGAAGAGGAATGGACTCAGCAATGAATCGCCTACTTCTCAGAACAGCTCATCAACTCCATCCATCTTCACATGACTATTTTTGTGAAATACTCACATAATTGTGCCCTGTTTAATATGAATTTTAAATGTTGCCATAAATTCACCATCATTTTTCCACATCTTCCAGTATGCCTAAAAGACCTTAAGATGAATAAAATACTCCAGGGTTCTACTGCTTTGCGTCAGAAACATCACACAACCCTGATGCTGTTTTTTTTTTTTTTTTTATGAACTCACAAGCACATCGTTTTATTCCTTACATAATGACGTAATTGTGCTTCAGTGCAAATGCATTATTTGAAATATATTACACCATCATTGAGAAGCAATGACTTATAGAAGCATCCACACCAAATCATTTTCCAGTTTGATCAGGTTTTATTCATTTGGTTTACCTGTATCAAAGCGCTTGACCGGACACTCCTCTTCATCTCCATCCTGGCTGTCCCCACTGCGAGATCTTTTCCTGTGCTGAAGCAGTGTCTCAAGACGTGGAATTACAACTGACAGGAATGTTTTGGTGCCAAGCTGAGGACAGTCCACGGACGCATCGCCCGTCTTTACTGGTTTCTGCGGGCTCATACTCTTAGACTTTCGGAAGAGCACTGTAGTCCTTCTGTTAATTGTGCCTGCTGGTTCAGTGAGAGTCGAAGTAGCTACCATGAGGTTGTTTTCAGAAGGCTGCAGATCAGAGGAAAGTCCATTTAACAGTGAGGTAGAGAGCATCTCGCCATCTAGTGTGATCTTCCTCTGGCACTTCTCAGGGCTGAGGTCCACAGGTTTCAGTGCAGGAGGCTCGGAGACAATTTCTGAATTTGTGATAAGCGGAGCAGAAGCTGATGGCTCTAGTTTGGGAGGTAACGTCTTGTCAACTGTGAAATAAGAAAACCCGTACAGATAAAGACACTTCAGAATCAATTTTCAGTGCGTGCTGAAGGTGTACTGTATGCCTTATAAGCTTAGGTAATTTAAAAATAATTAAAAGTTTGCACCTTCTTCCAAACACTCTGGAACAGGGAGTGGTGGTGTGTTCTCATGGGCCTGGCTCTGTTCTGAGGGAGGACACGTACTCTTCTGGCTCATTTCAAGCCGCACATCGCCGATGGCTTTTTTGAGCAGCTTGAGGCGCTTGCTCCGTGATGGGCTAGATTTCATCGCGCTTGTTAAATCAAGCATCTCGAGCAGTGCATTGAGCTGCACTTCCAAAGACATGTGCAGTCGATTAGCAGGATTTAGCAACCGGTCCACTGTTAAAAAAAATAATAATAAATTCTTAATTACTTAAAACACAATGACAGAACAGACCTCTAACTAACTGACGATTCCCCATTTCAATTCACAGTCAAACATCTCCATAGAGCACTGATTAGAAGTGTGCAAACAGCACACTTTAAAAAATATCAAACAGTTGGCAGGTGTCAACCTCACAGTCAAGCAGTCATTCTTTAATTAACCATTCATTTCTAACATTGTATTTTTAAACAGTTCTTTATTTTAAAAATGCAAAAAGGTTCCTACCTTCTTCCCATGTCAGAACTGGAGTTGGTTCTATTTTAGGTTGTTCTGGGAGATGCATCCCACTGGCGAAGTCAAACCCTATTCTCTCCGCATCCCGGCGAGTCCTCCTGAGAATAACTCCTCCATGGTCTCGCATGCGCACAGCAACACGGTAGAAGAAGGTATCCTTGGCATTGTAAGTCATGCAGTTATTGATGATGAGATTGAAGTCGTCCTCAAACTCATCCAGGCTTTTATACTCATGCGCGTCAATGCGTTTCCTCATGGTGGAGAAGTCCATTGGATGCGTGATGTGATCAAGATAGTCTGGAACCTTATGGACAACAAAATAAAAAAAAAAAAAAATAATAAAAAAAAACTTGTAACATGAACAAACAGTGAAACTGTAAATAAGAACAGATGCATCAGGCTAAGAAAAGAACAAGTAAACCTTACTTCTTTGATGTTGACAGGCTGGGTGAACACCCTGGCCTGGTCTTTCTCCTGCAGCTGGTTTAACACAGCCCGCAGCATGATGGCAAATGGAGTGAGCTGAATCTCCATCACCGACTGCTGAAGCTTCATCTGAACACAAAGAGACACAAATAAATTAGCAAAATGAAAGTTCAAAACCATTACTTGATGCTGCTGCCTACGCTCCAGCACCAGTTCAGGTGAATTACTAAAGTTTATTCTGCTCCCAACAAGTGGTGCTTGGATCTGACCTGCTCTCTCTTGAGCTTCTCTCTCTTTCGAATGAGCTCCAATAACAAGCGTGTCCTTTCCAGGTCATGGCGTAAACGATGCAAATCTTTCAGCTGCTCCTTCAGGGCCTGGCAATCCTTCTCACCATGTTCCTGTAGCCATTAAAACACAAACAACAAATCTGTACAAATCCATGTGGAATTTTTGTGGGTGAACAGCCTCAAATATGTGTTTATGTTTCTCATATATACATTATACATAAACACACACTATATATTATATATATATTATATATTATATACACACACACACATATACACACATACACACAGAGATATATACAGTACACTGTTTAATAACATTACAGTAACATGTATAAATCTTAGGCATTTATTAAAGAAATGTTGTGAAGTAAAAATGACTTCAAAAATAATAAAATGAAATCTTTTTGCTTAATTTTTTTTTCATAAATAGTAGTTCAAGGTACAGTTTGTTCCATTTTATAAGGACATGGAGCTGCTAGGTTTTTCTGAGCAGCTGGGAGAATCTGCCACTGTCCTTCTGGAGTCTCCGACTGCTGCACTTGCTTATTTTTCTTTGCATGCAAACCCCGGAGCCTGTATAATGTTTTTGTCTGAAAAGTGGCCTTTACTTAATCTGTTGCATTCTTTACTGACATACATTTT
>JAQLOM010000012.1:12792487-12812825 GCA_030068315.1 Chrysichthys thysi | reverse complement strand
GAGGACTTGTGTGAAAATGTGATGATGTTTCAGGTCATATTTAAGCAGAAATGTAGACAATTCTAAAGGCTTCACAAGCTTTCAAGCACCACTGTAGCTAACATTGGGCTATGAGAATGAAAATTTTAGGTTTGCTGCGGACATTTTCCACATGGCTTCTTCAGTATTCCTTATACATTGTATATTTCTAGTGAGCTTCCTCTATGATGTAATAACAATCTATAGGTATCTACCTTGTCAACTTGTAGTTAATATCGTGAAGTCTCCCGTGCTATGAGTGCCAACACATTTTGCTCTTGTGCATCCTAGGTTTTTGATACTGTCCTGTTTTCCAGTTTATTATATTTTAGGAATTGTCTACAGTGTATTGCTGGCAGATCACCTGTTTTTTTAAACTGTTCACTGCATATGAATCCTGCCTTAACCTCCTGTTTGTAACAGTGAACTTCAGCATGAAGTTTTGGAGCATGCCACAAAGTGGACGCTGATCTAAAACCTTGATTCTCATAGCCTTGACAGAGTTAGAAAAAGTCAACATGAGCTGGTTTACAATTTGCAAACACATTCATTAACTGATCAACTTACCGTGTAGGACTCATCGTCACTTGCGATTGTCAAAGTTTACTGTTGCACTCGTTTTCAGTGGTTGACGTTCTCAACCTGGCAACCTGGGTGAGCTTCAAGTCTGGGGCAGAGACGCCAGGGAGACAATCTCTCCGATATTTTGATTTTGAACTGCAGTAGCTATTTTAAACGCATGACTGTCAGTGTCACATATTGGGCCTCTAACAGTCATTTAAATACTCACACTTCTCTTTAGTCTTCTGGGGAAAGCTGTTGTTCTCTCTTCAAATACAGCTGTGAGTAAGAAATAGAGTTTTTTTTTATTATTAACTGTTGTACAGGAAATAAGTGTGAAAATCTGTAAGTATGAATTAGTATTAGTAATAAAAAGTGGAATTCTTTCTTATTTCCCTGCTATATTCTACAGTATACTCGAGGTATATACAGTGTTTGCAAAGCTGGATACAATTTGGAGAAAGAAGAAATAAATACCTTGTGCTCTGATGAATGTTTAATGTCTTTATTCGTCGTCTTCCGCTTAATCCTGTTAAGGGTCGCGGGGGGAGGCTGGCTGAATGTTTAATGTTAGTACAGAAACCCAAAGTTATGATAATCTTAATGGAATTTCAGTGGACTGCATCTTTTGCAGTCACACATGAAAAATGCTATAAATAGTCTACTGACTACCGTTGTTTGAATATATTTTGTATTTGATTGAATTTACAAATTATGTTTGCAAGCTTGCTTGACTTTGGATCCTTATCGCTCATTCATTGTTAACAAAATTGCATAGTTGCTTATATTTGCATAACCTGAGGAGGTGATGAAAGTGTTAACAGGAAAAAACAAATCATAGCTAGGAATCCTGCGTGTGTTCTCTAAGAGATACAGCATTAATCAAAGTAATGGTTCATCAGATGATTCACGCAGGGGCAGAGGGGAGGCCTGCATCACAGACGCTTGCTTTCAAGACTGCGTGAGAAGCATGGCTCCCCCTAAAATTGCACTGAAAAAAGAAAAAAAAAAAACAGTACGCTGCAGTGAAATGTTTAACATGCTGATTATATTACATTTCATTCATGCAATTTATCATAGTAAATAAAAAGTATAGAAAGTACATCATCATTAAGGGCATCAAGTGTGCTCGTTCATAGTAGAAGATATACTGTATCTGTATCTATTAGGCAGTAGTTTCTATACATCCTTGTAGTTGTATTTTATTCTAAACTTGTATATGTTTGTGGACACCTGACAATAAACCCATATGTGCCTTTTGAACATAGCATTCCAGATATAGTCCCGTTTTCTGCTATCATAACCACCACTCTTTCATTATCTACTAGATTACGGATTTGCTCATTCAGCCACAAGAGCATTAGTAATGTTGGATGAGGAGACCTGGGGCATAGTTGGTGTTACAGTTCTTGCCAGTGGTGTTCAGTGTAGTTGAAGTCAAGGCTCTGTTCAGGTCACCCAAGGTCTTCCTCTCCAGCTTAGGCAAACCATGTCTTCATGGACCTCACTTTGTGCACAGGGGCCTTGTCATGCTGGAACAAGTTTGGGCCTCATTAGTCTAGTGAAGGGATATTGTAATGCTACAGCATACAGAGACATGCTATACAATTGTGTACTTCCAACAGTTTAGAGAAGGCCCACATACAGTTAGAGTACAATGTTTAGGTGTCCACAAACTTTTGGCCATGGCCATACATATCTTTCTTGCATTCCGATTGAGCCACGGGATAAAAACTGTAGGAATGACAATAACGTTGTACATACCATACTGTTTTAAAGGCTACATTTTCACAGATGTAAAAGGGACTGTCTGTCATATTCTCTGTACACCTGTTTGGATGAAACCATTGTTTAGTCATAAGATTTGGCATTAAGTTGTCATATAAATCAAAGTTCTTGTCCATAGAATTTGTCTGTGCAATTGCTCTTTAAGCCGTTCTCTTTATATTCAGTGTCCAGACCATTTGAACATCTGTCAAAAATGCAAGTGTCAGTGGTAAATCCTTTCTAATCTGAAAACTGAGAATAATCTGACAGCTGTAGCGACACTATGTATAGATGCTTTGTTCTTGGACCACCGAAGCTCATTTTACACATTGCTGAATACAAGTGCTAAATTGTTTGAAAAGTAAGCACAATAGTCTTAATCATAATCACGGTTGATTGTCCGAATTGTTTTGTATTTCTTTAATGCTTCCTGTAATATTAGGATTTTTTTTTTACTGTTGTCATGTAGATTAAGAGTCCCAGTATCATTGCGGTTTTATATATTCATTGTGGACTAAATGCAATATCGTTAAGCTGTAAACGAATACGTTTCAGATTAGCCATGTCTTGTTTTTACGAAGAATCTTTGTGAAATTTTGACTTGGATAGTTTAAAAAAAGAATATAAAAAACCTGAGCATCAGTCTGTACTGGTTTATGAAGTGTATCAACCATCTGTGTGATCAGCATCTGCTTAATTACAACACTACACCACTGGACTAGAATTTATTATACAAACGTATGGCCATATGGAACATCACACTGAGCATGAGTAATTAAAAACTTCAAAACTTGTGTATATGAAGAAGAACTGACACTCTTCACTACGAATACCAAGGCATGTTTATTTTTTGACTATTATGAGTGTTTTAGAGGGTGATGAATAAACCCGAGGATAATGCAGACATGAAATCTAGTCTCTGAATGTGACTTATGAGCTGAGGAAACCAAATAGCTTAAAATCTTGCAGGCCTGTGTGCTAATTAAAGCTGGCTACCGCAATTATACTGTCTTCTGCGTAACAGTTTTACCCTGCAGCAGATGTTTTAATGATACAAGGGCAGTCTTGCATGTGGTGTTGTGTTTGACTTAAATATGCTTCATTTACATACACATCAAGTATAGATCCATTTATAGATGCCACAATCGATTCCAAATGCTTACTATATTTTAAAAATGATTGTGTCATAATTATTTACTAAGAATTCTTCAGCAACATTTCAGGATATTAAAAAATATTAGACGGCTTTCTCTTACTGGTTTTGTATCTGCCTCCATGAAGCACCCCCTTTCCTGGTGTTGAAATTATGTTCAATCATTCGTGCTCTTTTTGTCCAATGCAGGTTCTACTGGGACCTGATAATGCTGCTTTTGATGGTGGGAAATCTCATCATCATCCCAGTAGGCATCACATTCTTCAAAGATGAACATACACCAGCCTGGATTGTTTTCAACGTGGTTTCTGATACCTTCTTTTTAGTGGACCTAGTCCTGAACTTTCGGACTGGCATTGTGAAGGAGGACAGCACAGAGATCATCCTGGACCCACAGCAGATAAAGGTGAAGTACCTGCGCAGCTGGTTTGCCGTGGACTTCCTTTCCTCCATCCCTGTGGATTACATCTTCCTCATCGTCGAGACACGGATTGACTCGGACTTCTACAAGACGGCCAGAGCTTTGAGGATCGTTCGTTTTACTAAGATTCTGAGTTTGCTCAGGTTGCTGCGACTGTCCAGGCTCATCAGATACATTCATCAGTGGGAGGAGGTATGTATGCACTGCTGCCACACATGAACTTATGAACTGTCAGAATACTAGAAGAAACATCTAACGCAGGGCGTAGCTCAGTGGGTTAAGACATTGGCCTTCTGATCGGAGGGTTGGGCGTTCAAAGCCAAGCACCACCAAGCTGCCACTGCTGGGCCCTTGAGCAAGGCCCTCAAGTGCTCAGTTGTATAAATGAGATAAATGTAAGTCGCTCTGGAGATGGCTTTCTGCCAAGTGATAGTAATGTAACACATTACCTGCTTTTTTATTTAATTGCAGATCCTGTCAGCCCATTTGCTCATAAATGAAAGAAAATCTGTGTAAAAAAGGGACTGAGGGTACTGAGCATAATGCATCACTTTCTGTGCGGATTTTAATAAACAGCATGCACTGTATATACTAAATCTTTTTCTTTATATCACAGACCTCTCACAGACCATCAACAATGGCAATAGCAGCAAAGGTTTATACTGCATTATGTAACAGGGTACATCCATGGCATTTTGATAATCTAAACCAGCTTAAAGCTTGGGTGGGTGTTTTTTTTTTTACAAACCAAGAGTAAGAGTAAACTAGATTTTGAAAGTATCCAACTGACAAATCAGAGCCCTCCCTCCAAAGCAACTGCTTCAAATCACGTGAACATGCACTGCCTGATTGCTGCTCAATGACGAGGCCACAAGAGAGAGCTTTGGAGAGGAGAAGAATAGCGCATCTTTGTCATATACAATTACCTCATGTCTCATTCACATGTAAGAAAACACCTAACGTTATCATAATAAATAATGAACATAATAATCAGTGAATACGGTGATTGTTAGGACTTACAGCTGTCGAATAGCTTGCTGGCTTTAGCAATATGTCTGCCTAGCCTTGTGGAAGACTCCAGGCACTCAGTGAGTGCACAGGCAGCGTATACGCACAGCCCTGCCACACATGACAGACTTTTTATTGTTGGAGCATTTGATTTATTCATTGCTGTCAGGATGTAAAGATTTTTTCAAGAAATATAACAAAAAAAAAATGCTTCTAAAAAAATGACCTACCCTACCGTTATCATTAATGTGGCCCATAACTGAACATGGATTAAGCCTTAAATGGGAACCTATACCGCATGCTGTTGTCAGAATCACAATATCTATACATTCTTCCGTTCCCCCAGATTTTTCACATGACCTATGACCTGGCTAGTGCTATGGTGCGTATAGTGAACCTGATTGGCATGATGCTATTGCTGTGCCACTGGGATGGCTGTCTGCAGTTCCTTGTGCCCATGCTTCAGGACTTTCCTGCCGACTGCTGGGTCTCCAAAAACAAAATGGTGGTAAGCGGAAACAAACAAACAGTTTAACATCCCCTGTATTGAAATGTTTATCCTCTGTGTGTTGCGACTAAAAGATATTGCTGTTAGGCAGGATTAATATTTCTTCTTATTAAAGCTCCAAAAGCCATGTTAAGTGACTAAGACCTTAAAATTATTACATAACTGTCTAATCACAATTATTTGAGCTGACCAGGATTAGTTGAGGTGATTGAAATGAATTGTTAGACTGCGCATTTATATTTATCCTGAATGAGTTTCTTGATATATAATTAAATCACTGTGCTGGCATATTTCAATCATCATTTTTAAATTTCTGAACCATTCATTGCTATGTTGAATTTTTTCCTCACACAGGAGCATTTGATGTTATTTGTTTACAGCAGTATTTTTTGCATAGTTTGCTATAGTGCATTGTTTATTGATCAGCGATTATGAACCGTTTATGAAAGGCAAACGGTAAATTAATGTTAATTAATGGCTGATGAATTTGTGGTAATATAATATATATACTTACAGAATTATAAAAGTAGCACAAAACAAGAAAAATATAATATATTTTTATATATATAGAAAAATACATTTGTAGTTGTTGAAGTATTTTTTTTTAGCAGTATCATATGATGCGCGTGAAATTGCACAGTAGACTACAATTGGTAGATAACTTCAAAATAAAGATTTTAAAAGTAAAAAATAACGGATACACTTCCAAAAGGTAATTACACATTAAATTTCATAGGGTCTCTTAGATGGTTATACTTTCTAACTTAGATTTTTCCTTTAAGCAAATATCATCCTGCCTTATTTCTGTTTTTGTTCTAGTCACCATCATTAAAATCAAGATCCACTTTAAGCACCTGTGAGAAGTCCCAGGGCTATCATTAAAAAACATGAAATTTTCCTACTTTTGCATCCTTTTACTGTTCTATTATGAAATCAATCATTTTTCCGTCTCTCTCTATATTTTTGATGGTTCTTTTCCATACACCTCTGCTCATATCTTTCTCCTTAACTCGCTCTTGCTTCACTGTATTCCTACTTCTCCTTTTCCTATGTTTGTTCCTGTGATTAGTCTTTTTCATGCAAAATGATGTGCTATTTTATTCTTTGTGTCTTCTCTCCTCTGTGTGTTTTTTATCTTCCACCCCCGCGTCTCTCTCTCTCTCTCTCTCTCTCTCTCTCTCTCTCTCTCTCTCTCTCTCCCTCACTGTCTGTCGCCTCCTCCCCCACCCCCTCTTTCCCTGCAGAATGATACTTGGGGTCAGCAGTACTCCTACGCCCTGTTTAAGGCTATGAGCCACATGCTGTGTATTGGGTATGGCATGTACCCACCCGTAGGCATGACAGACGTGTGGCTGACCATCCTCAGCATGATCGTGGGTGCCACCTGCTACGCCATGTTTGTGGGTCATGCCACTGCCCTTATTCAATCATTAGACTCGTCTCGACGGCAATACCAGGAGAAGGTTAGTGTGAGGTGAATGGAAAATACAGATGGGTTTCTCAGATTAAATGAAACAATGAAAAAAATAAATACAAGCAACATGAATCTCATGTTTAATAGCCCCGGGTGTAGTTACCCATGTGTTAGACATACTAGGTATAGTGACTCAGTGATTAAAAAGACGTTTATATTATTGCAGGTGTTTTATTGTAACACTTCCTGTCCTCTGTGGTGTTCACTATTTTGTCTTCTACACCAAGTGGCTTTTGAATGTTAATTGAACTGTTGGCGTTTTTAATAAGATGGAGACACTGGAGCGTTGACCTCTGCTGTGTCAAAAGACTTGAGTCAATTCTTCCCCCTTGCAGTTGCTATGGTAACGTGCCTTGTTGACACAGGATAGTTTTATTGATGGAGCGGCGTCTTTCTTGTGGATATACTAGATAGCCCGTGCTGTCCTATAAAACTGGGTTTGAGAAGGAACACGGCATATTGCGCATACACCGAGTATCTTGAGGATTGTTTTATTTCGCTTCATGCAGAAGGAAAAGAAACGTCTTGTATAGTGATTGGACTCAACGGACTCTGATCCTGGTTTACAAATGCACAGAACTGAAAGCTTAAGAAAAGTTGAAAGAGAGCTGCAGGAGTTAAAGGAGGTTCAATGCATTCCTAGTGTTTAGCATATTAAAATGTTTATTTCATTTCCTTGATCTGGGCTTTTCATCTTTTGACTAGATAGCTTTCCTTGATGGCATTGTTATTAGCAGCAACCTGCTGACAACAGCATTACTCCTAGTCCTGAAAGGACAAATTCCAATGACACTTGTTTTTTTTTTCTCTCTCTCTGATGCTGTGAGTCATACTTAGCCTACTTTATCCTGACAGTTTTGTATGTGGCTTTACTACCCCCCTCTGGTCTCAAGAGTCAGCTCGACAGCACTGTCTGACATTATTTCCTGTTGTCTCAAGTCATCCCTGCTGGCTTTGTCTTGTGTCCTTGAATATGATAATATTTATATTGGAAAATCAGCAGCAGTACAGAGGGAGGCAGCGAGGCTGCATTCAGCACTGAGGAAAGCAGACATGGCCGACATGGCAGCATGGAGTATTAGCATGAAGTGAAGGGCATAGTAGAACGACTGCAGTCAAGGAGGAGTTCATGAGAAGAGGAGGGTGGATGCACCTTGTCGAAGAAGCTTATGAAACAGAAAGAGGTGGTAGGAATGAAAAAAGGAAAATGTATTTTTCTGTGGAGGGAGCCTGTAGGCAAGAAAGTGATAAAATGGCTAAGAGAGAACGGGCAGATTGAGGGGGAAGATGATGTGCAGAGGAGGGCAGGAATATTCCAGGTCTTTCTTGGTAAAAGAAGGAATAAAATAACTAGTCAGTAGAAAAAGTCAACTCTATCAGTCCTATAAGTCCTTTCTTGAAGTTAAGCAAACAGGCAGAGACAGATAAAAAAAATGTAAAAAAAAAACAATATAAGAATCTAGCTTGCCTCCTACACTTTTAAAACTTGTTGCTTTTATTATGTGTTAGTCAGCAGTTATGTAATGCAGTTCCCAATCAGGGTAGCATTTCTTAACCTTTTTAAGATTTTCAGTGAGCTGTGTGCTGGTAGTGCTACAACCTTACACCACAGTGTCGTCCATTTTAAGATTTTGTTTCACCCATTCACATGCTATTTTATCAACACTGGCATTTGCTGTGACCTATAATCCCTGCAGTATAAACAAGTGGAGCAGTACATGTCCTTCCACAAGCTTCCTGCTGATATGCGCCAAAGGATCCACGATTATTATGAGCACCGTTATCAGGGCAAGATGTTTGATGAAGAGAGCATTCTTGGAGAGCTGAACGAGCCACTCCGAGAGGTTAGCCTCAAATCCACTCGCCTTTCTCAATATTTGTTTAATGTTGGAGAATATTGTCAAGCTACGTGCCTGTAACGTCAATGACAATGAATAATATACTAAAGTGTACTTATTTTCTCTTTGCTCGTGAAGGAGATCATCAGTTTCAACTGTCGAAAGCTGGTGGCCACCATGCCCTTGTTTGCTAATGCGGATCCCAACTTTGTAACGTCCATGCTTACCAAGTTACGCTTTGAAGTCTTCCAGCCAGGAGACTACATCATTCGGGAAGGCACCATAGGAAAGAAAATGTATTTCATCCAACATGGCGTGCTAACTGTTCTGACCAAGGGCAGTAAAGAGACAAAGATTTCAGATGGGTCTTACTTTGGAGGTAAGCAGGAATTCATATTATTGCTAGTCAACAGGTCAGAGATTTCTTATATGGTAGAGAAAGATATCATGTCAACAAAATGAAGTGAAAATTTATACAGTTAGGTGAGCTTTTGGACACATGCAGTACTACACATTCCAACTGAAAACCTTTATATTAAGTGTGCATTTTTTTTACAAACTCAGATGATATAGCATCATTTCGAGGGGAAGGAGAAAATGTGTCATGTAATGTTCACTACTCGCCAAAGATTAAGAATGACCTCTTATATGATGATATATTTGACACGTATATTTCATGAATGTCACCAGAGTTGACATACTTTAAAGTCTTAAAAGGTTTTTCTTGTGTAGAGGTGTCAGGGCAGAAGTTTTTCAGTTATGTCTTGCCCACACACTTTAAATCAAGTACTTACCTTTAAGCCTGGGGAATTGGTGGATAAGACATTCTGTTTTTAAATATAATATGTTCTAACATAAAAAAAAAAGTTACAAAAATGTTAAAATCATAAAACTTATACTAATAGATCCATGAATCATGTGAAATTATTGGTAGTGCTATAGTGTTTGCAAATATATCAACGCTAATAGCCATGAATGGCCCTAGTTGTCATAATCAAATTTATTTGCCATCACTGCCAATTTGTCATAATTCAACCATCAGGAATGGCTGCCAGCCTGTACAACAGCATAAGATTCTACAGAAGTATGCAGAAAATAATGGAAGCTGGCCAAATGAACACACAGGTACAGCTTCATGTGCTCAGTTCACACCTCCTCACTCTCTATAGAAATATTTCTTAATGCCAGGCAGAAGTCTTGGCGTATACAGGTGAAAACTCTCACTTGCTTTCAGTAAGAACTTTAACCTGATCAGGAACTTGGGGAAGATGGAACCTTTTCTGGCAACATTGGGTGCAAGGTGGAGGAATTACACCCTGGATCAGATGCCAGACAACTGCAGGCCACCATGCACATGCACAGTCAGAAATTCATTCACATCTAGGGACAATCGAAGAAACCAGAGAACCCTTGAGAGAATATGCAAAAGTTAGACAGTCAGTCAAGCTCAGGAGCAAAGCCAGAACTGTGAGTCCCTAATGTTACCTACGACACCACTATGCCTCCCATTTAAGGGTGAAAACACTTCATGTAAGTCATACAGGTTTTTTTTTAACTGATTTTTTTTCTTTTTTTTCCATTTTTCTAATTCAGTACTGCCCTCAAATTGCATATTGTACTTTTTCATTATGTCTATGGACGTAACATAGACTTAACATAGTTAGCCACTGGAGTTGATATTGTGCAGAAAACATTTATAGAGCAGTGCTTAAAGTGCTGAAATTCTAAGGTATGAATACTGATGTATGCAATTACATATTAACTCCTAACTACATGCAGTTAATTCAATTATAGCCATAAAACCATATACAATGTAATTGATATATATGAATATAAAGCAGAGACCAAAATGGGTTTTTTTAAAGATTATTTTGCTTAGTATTTAAAATATTGAATAGAATTGTTTAATTCAAATATTGACGTATATAATTAATAAAACATATCACTTAAATGTAATAAATACACTAATTATAAACTATGAAATTATTTATAGTATAATCAGTATCTTATCTTATCTTATCTTATCCCAGTCCCAGCGTTGAACAATGGCTTTCAGTATGATTGCACATAGGTTTCTTCTGGAAGACAAAAACACTGACCTCATCATATCACAGAGAGCAATATAACTTCCCACTTCTGTGTACGTGAGATAGCATACACCCACTAATGGCTAATGTTGAACTGATTGAACTACCTTTCCACCGAGTGCATGGTCATTTTTGGTTCCTGTGATATCGTCAGGGTACGGACTCTTGCACAACTGGTCCTCTTAGTAGCTCTCTGCTACTATGGATTTGGTTTTTGCGTTTTCATTTTATTATAACATCACTGGCAGATTTTTATCTATCCTTTTTCTTACACATGATTTGAAAGCTATGACGTTGCAAACTGCTAGCGTCCTATTAGAATTGCTTTATGAATGCATATGCAGCAAAATACATTCTTTAATGTTAATCTTACATAATCGAAGTTATTTAGTGTGTACACTGTTAGAATGTCTATGTGAAGTGTGGTTGATGGATGAACTCACACTAGCATTGCTTTGTGCTCACCATGACCATGACAATAAGCATGCAGAGTTGGCAAATACTAACATAATCCAGGAGGACATATAAACTGGGCTCATTAGGAGCACAAATAAATGCTTCATAATGCCATTATCAGTAGTGGTTTAAGAGAGTTTATGAACTATACCATGTAAATAGCCTGCAGTCGTCTCTGAAATATTGGAACAATATAGGACAATTCTTTTATTATTTTTTTCTGAAAAAATGCTGAAAAAATCAAAAAATGAACATGAAAAAACTGTTTTGTAGCTTTATAATGTTAGCTTTCGTTTCTTATTATTTGCGATGTGTACAATGTGTTTTAAAAAACTTTAACTGTTTAAACAATTAATAGCTCTGAATGTCTATTCTTTATTTGAGCCCTGGGTTTCACCTGTAAAGAGTGTTTAACTCCATCTACTAGTATCACCCTAGATAGGCTCTAGTATCTAGTAAACCTTCTAATGACTCAGTTCTACTTATCTTACCTCAAGGTTTGTACAGGAGGACTGCGGTAGTGAATACTAGTTAAGATATTATGCCGTTCCAACCCGCAATAACACATGCACACGACTCACGTTATATAGAGGAAATGTTCCGTATTGTCAAAAGTAAAATGCAGGTCAGTACATTTCAGCCCAGTTTGTATGAAAAACATTGTGAGAAAATTGAATTGCCAACTTAACTGAATTCAAGTGGTATGAGCTGTCAGTGTGTACGGTGCACATTCAGTGAATCCTTTAAACAGGTACCTTGTAATATGGAATATCAATGCAGGTCATGAACAGTCTGCACAACCATGTAGAACAGCCACAGTCTAAACCTATGTTGGATCCAACAACCAAAAAGAAACAAAAATGTAAGAGTCCTTAAGATGTGAGTTCTAAAAACATACGTGTGAAAAGAGTTGAGTTGAAAAAAGGCCTGCGTGTATGTGTGTGGGCACGAAAAAAATAATAGTTCCGTGTTCCGATTCAAAACAGTCCACAGTTGTCCAATCCTACCACTCTTTTGTCGGAACGTTATCAGTCCATGAAGATGGAGGAACGTGGCAGCACTCCAAAGGGGGATGAAAAAACCAGCCAGGATACTGTATCTTCAAACCAAAAACAAACTTAAAAGTATTCAGAAAGAAATCACACAACTTCTCAGGATAAACTTTCGTTGTGTCAGTGTAGGGTCGTGTCGTGGGATTGTGTTCATAGTCTAAAATTAACCTGACGTCTTATCTTCTTATCTCCTCACCTCCGTGTCGGGGTGGACTGAGTGTATGGGGGACGGGTGGGGAGAGGGGGTCTCGTTCTTCTCGTGGGAGGTTCCTAGTGAGTATCTCCCAATATCCCAACTAACTCGAACACTCATGTAACATTAAGGGACCATCCACTGTGGGTGAATGAATGAAAAGGTCAGCGTGTCAATGTACTGGATCAAGAATCAGTGTGTGAGTGTAGTGAAGTAATCTATAAGGATTACAAGTGCATTTGTTCTTAGAAAAGATAAACCAATGTGAAGACCAGAGAGTCTCTGGGAGAAAAGCAAGCCATTTTGAGCCCGAGAAAAGAGGGAGAATCTATCAGAGTGCTGACACAAGCATTGCACACAGCCATACTCCAATTTGGAACGTCCTGAATAAAAGACACCACTGGTGTACTAACAACCACAGACTGTACAAGATTAATCTCTACCAAAGTGATGGAAAGTGTGAAGAAATAAATGATCTGCTCATGAGGCATAAGATATAATCTTATCAGTAAAGCACAGTGGAGGTAGTGTCATGGCTTGAGCTAGCATGGCTGCTACTGGAACAGGCTCACTAATCTTTAGTGATATTCCAACCCATAATGGTAGTAGCAGAATGAATTCAGAAGTCTTTGGAAACATTCTGTATGCCAAATTACAGAGAAATGCATCCAATCTAATTGGGAGGAACTTCATCTTGGTGCAAGATAATGACTCAAAGCAGACTGCAAACACAACAAAGGACTTCATCAGGGTTTTAGACTGACCGAGGCAATCACCAGAGTACATGGTAACCAAATATTAATGTTATCAGTGTTATTTACTCTTAGACTCTCTGTTTTTATGCATTTGCTCACCTAAAAATTGGTGATCTGCCAACTAAGGTGCCATGTTCTAGGCTGTTTAACACATCTAGATGTAAATATCAGGAAACGACAGCTAAAATTCTGCTGTATCATCTCATATTCGTCTTTTGGTCTAAATGAAAAATGTCTTCCGTGTACAAAAAACCAGCAGAATTGGCCTTGCCCTTCTAATACTTTCAGAGGGGACTGCAGCTATTTCAACCCCTAACAGCATTCCTAAATGATGGATGAAGATCTATTTACTGCAAAGCTGTGCTCTGTACACCACAGTCTTGTGATCAAAGACATCAAAACCTAGTATGTCTCCAAGAAAAATCAGGACCGCAGGCTCAACTAATGATGCATTCAAGTCAAATACTGTAGAATCCAACATATTATGTATTATGCATAACTATTTTGGTAGGACTGTCTTTAAGTTAGGTTGGCAGCTTTTAGCTGCAGTATTTATAATAAACTTAACTGTGCAGACAGGCAGTGTGCTGTTTCAACAGTGTTATCAGCTGATCCTCAGGGGGATTGGGGGTAGTGAATGAGCACATTTTGGGAGCCTTGGGAAATTCCTCACCCGACATCAGTTAGCCATTCATGAAATTAATTTTCCTCAACTGTCGCTCAATGAAACTTTGCAACGACTTTCAAATACAAAGTGAACAGAACAGTGGAAGGAAAATAACGGTGGGCTGATAATGGTAGATGGTATGAAGACTTGTTATCAGGTTTCCACTGGATCTCATGACATCTGGTTGTTTTAAACTGTTTTCCAATCATTTAACTGTTTTAATGTCAACTGTTGAATGCAATTTAAAGTAGCAGTGCTTGGCTTGAAATAAAATAACAATATTGGTGCCTTACAGATGGGGGGAATGAATCATAAACAAATATTTTCTGGCATATCTGGCCCACCTGTTCAGAAAATGCATGGTAACCTTGTTTGTAACATTCTTGTCCTTGAAAATCTGCAAACTATAGATTTAAAGGAGTAAAAAAAAATAACATTAAAAAAAAAACTCATTCCTTCTTCCCAGACCCATCTGAAGTGTTCAACAAGCTGCTCATAAGCTTTCCTCATATAAGCCCTGTGCATGAAAAAGAGAGAAGAGTTAAAAAATGATTTAAATAAGAACATTCTCTCTATGTCACATGCTTCCTCATCCTCAACCTTGCTTTTTCTCATTCGCTTTGGTCCATTACTATTTCCCCCCTCAGTCTCAGCTCTGTCTCTTTGTTTTGTGTTTCTTTCCCCCCTGCTTATGTGTGTGATAGTGAGTATGATGTGAGCTCTGATGGAGTGTCTCTTGTCTCCATGTTATGTCTGACTGTGGCTGTGGAGGAGTAATCCCTTAGGCCATTTCGGCTGCTCTATCTTATCCAAACAACCACACTCCATTTTGGCTCTAGGACATTGAAGGGTCAGAGACGCTTTATTCATGGTCTTTTATTTTATCTCCAACATCACTGGTAGTAAAATGTAACGAAATGTACACTTTATCTGCATTCATTTAAAGAGGATTTGCAATTGCATATTAATGACTTATGCATGTTTTCATTTCATGTAAGGACCGTGTTGATGCTGATAGGTTCTGTACAGCAGAGGTTTTCCTACAGACTCTCTCCCACTCTATGTTTTACATGCCTTCCCCTTCTAGGAACTTTACTTCATGATACTATGTGTAATATACCTGAGCTCTGAGCTCTAACCTGAAAAGAAATGGGATGGATTGGATTTTTACATTTAATGGATTTTTATGATCCTACTGATGTTAACACAGATCTTAATTCTCTGTACAGAGATCTGTTTGCTGACTCGGGGCAGAAGAACAGCCAGTGTAAGAGCAGAGACATACTGTCGTTTATACTCTCTATCTGTGGACAACTTTAATGAAGTTTTGGAAGAGTATCCAATGATGCGTCGAGCTTTTGAAACAGTAGCCCTTGATCGTCTAGACCGCATTGGTGAGAACTATCATTTATATGGGTTTTGATCCGTCTGCAATTGGCAAAGGTTGTCTAAGTGTTATGTATGTATTATACATTGTTTCCTTCTGCTTTATTATTATTATAGGAAAGAGAAACTCTGTTCTCCAGCACAAAGTGCAGAGAGATCTCAACTCAGGTTTGCTGAACTTCCAGGAGAATGAAATCATCCAGCAGATTGTACAGCATGATAGGGACATGGCTCACTGTGCCCACCTACTGCAAACCCCCTCACCGGGTCCTCACACAACCCCAGCTCCTTCCTCTCACACTCCAGTTATCTGGGCTCCTCTCATCCAGGCTCCACTCCAAGCTGCTGCAGCCACTACCTCAGTGGCCATTGCCCTTACCCGCCATCCACATCTGCCCCATACACTTTTCCGGCCTCCAGTACCTTTGTTGGGTTCGCTGAAAGATCCACCAGGCCATTATAAAAGGTTTCCTGTAGTTTCTGGTGTTACTGCATTGGGTAGCTCCTCTTCTGGAGCAAGTTCTCAGCTTGGCTCTGGAGTGGAGACCCCTATTTTGGATACCCTGAGAGCCAAGAGTTCTGCAGCATCTTCCCCAGCTCCTTTGCCGTCTGCCTCCAGTTCTTTACTGTCTTCCACAACAACCACCATCACTACCATCACATCCAGTATCAGTGAATCCTCCACCTTCTCCCAGAGACCCCTTGGCACCTGTGGTTCTGGATTCTCCAGTGTGGCTCAGCTTCATCCCCAGCCTCAGTATCCACATGCTTCCTTTTCCAGCATTACTTCTCCACTGCCTGGCTTTTTCCAACAAGGGGCAGTAGGAAGAGATCTGGCTCAATTCGCCATGCCCTCTGCCTCTACCATCACGCCTTTGATAGCGCACTCCATTAGCCCTATACTGACGCAATTGCAGTCCACTCAGCCCAAACCTCTTCAAGCTAAGTGCAGTCAGGAGGTGAGCAATCCAGTTAGGACAACCACTCCACCACCTTCTACTGGATCTCCACTTTTCTCTGCAAATCTCTTACAACCAACTGTCCCAAATCCCCAGGACTCCCCCAGGACTCAGGATCCTCAGGGCAGCCATCAGCTCTCACATGAACCATCTGCTCTGGCTTCACTTGCTCTATATGGCTCTGGAAATGCTTCCCCTTGTAGCACCCCACCAGCCTGGAGCCCTACCTTCCAGAGTCCTGTGGTGCAGAGGAAGCGGACACCCATTAATAGCAATCCCTCAAGTACCTCAGGCTCCCAAAGCTCTCTGCTATCCCCTCAGACCTTTTGTCCTCTGCCTTCCCAGTCACAAGAGAGGGTGGGGTCTCTGGTTGATCTCCATTCTCAGGACGTCAGCACTATTTCCATATCACTTCCTTCCCCACGACCCTTTGAGAGACCCAAACTAGTAAGACAAGGCCCACATATACCAGATCAGTCACATCTGGTACCGGTATCTGGGTTCAGCCATACTTCTTTACCAACCCCTATTACCAAACCCTATAGTTCAATACCTGGCCATGTGGCCCTGTCAAGACAGACTTCCAAAGTGTCGCAAACCCAGACTGGGTCTTCTGGTGGTCCTGGATATCGAGACAGTTCAGTTCCAGGGACGCCAAGCTTACACCCCAAGCTCCCATCAAATTTATGAGAATGGATTGTGCCCTTGTCTATTGTACAGACCATGTTTTTATCAGTGAATAATATCTATCAAAGAACATAACTTTTATGGCTAAGAAGATGTTTGTCTACTTGTATTTATAACAGTACAATGACTACTTCTTAACTCATAATGCCAAATGAAAGAATATGTTGGTGTCTGATGATTGAGTAGGAGTGTATGTAAGTGTGGGGTTGTGACTGGGTGACAAGTAAGTGTACTATTTGACTTTGTCTTCCAAGTTACTTTAGCAATTTTGCAATACTAATGATGGTGACATTATGTAGGGATATGCAACACATAGCAGTTTCCAAAAAGAAAAAAAAATTAAACCAGTACAGTAATAACAGGGTTATGGGTGATCCTTGGGAAGTATGCTGGGAAAAAGATGCAAATATATTTCCTGCTATATATCATGTCATTGTGGTGAAAGAACAGTTACTAAAGATCACACTTATCAAGTTTGGGACACAAATACACACCCAGGCATACACATTGTCGTGTTCCTTATCAGACATGCACTGACCATTTCACTAGACCTTCCCCCTATCTGTACTTCCTTTTTTAACCAAGGCACACTGCTCAGTATCTATGGCCTTTCCTTTTTTACAGCACTGCCTTAGAGCCTGAATGACCAGGGAACGATCGCCTCACTTCCACTGCAAAAGAGATCAGATAAAGAATGTATTGCAATCATTTTATATGTGCTTTGTATGTATACATGTGTGGTACTTAAGCAATAAAACTGTATGCTTGGTTTTGTACCTGCACAGAAATTTGTACATTGCAGCTTTCCTCCTAACTAAAAATATGTAGACTCATAAAGAGGATCGATTATATGTTAATATGACATTGTGATATAAGTCCATTTAATGCCAAAGCTTGTGTTTCCAGAACTGCAACTGTAAATTTCCATTGTGATTGCTTTGATGTACTGGAAAATACTGCATATTCCCTACTGTGATGGACTGGCAGATCCTGTCCATGGTGTATTCCTACCTTGCACCCAGGTTCCTGGGATAGGATCTGGATCCTATCTGCGACCCTGACCAGGATAAAACACTGAGTGAAGATGACCGAATGATAAATGAGCATATTTCACATTTTTGCATGGCATTATTTCAGTGAGATTAATATATAGCGTCTACTTGTAAAGAAAATTTAACTTTGTCCCAACCAGAAATTTGACAAAAAATTTACAGTAATAAAGGCTATTTTTTGCCATACCCATAACAACTGGATTAGAACTATTAAGTGTCCTTCCTTTTGAGCATTGATTGTTCTGGCTGATTATGCAGAAGTGTTGTAACGCTGAATGTACTGCACATGATCTGAAACCTGCAAGACTTGAAATACTTAATCTGGGAACAAGAAAAACTCAGTCCGTAAATATTACTGCCCAGTAAGTTCCATTTCTGTATCCTGAATGAATCTGTATCCTGTATTATCTATATCTTGAATGACACTAGTTTGTTTTGTTTGTATGTTTGTTTGGTGGAAAGATCAGCATAAGTCAGGACTCACAGTTTGACAGCTAATGTTTAAAAATGTCTTCAATTTGCATTTGTTAAGCATGTTGTCCTTGTAGCATTCATACTATTATTACCTATGACACTACCTCATGTCTTGACATTTTCTTCTACACATCTACATGAGACAAGAAATATAACAGTAACACGCAGCCCTAGATACTTATCTAACTATTCCAACGTCAATTAGCCTATTTATCAGTACTATGGAGTAACATTAAGTTCTTCGTGTAGATTATTATGTTACGTGCATAATTGTGTGAGGAAGTCTGTATGTATACATGTGGGAAAGTGGAATATGCGTTTATTATTTTTATGACAAATGTATAGTAGCATTCATGACTTGCTACATTGTTTGCATTTTTGTTTTAGGGTTCACATCTATTTACACATTTTAAGTGTTATTCTTCTGCATTGACTATCAAGAAGGTCAAGTGAAAAAGGTCATTTGCGTCAAATTTTATTTAGAAATGATTGTGCCACTTTCACTTTCCTTGGCAGCATCAGTTTACATGTGATGACATAAATAACCCCAAGGTGGAGATTTTTGTATTTAGTAGTTTATCAGAAACACAAATTAATTGCTTTAATATGCATGACTATATCGTACCAAAATAACAAATACAACTGTAATCATAATTTATCCATACTCATAAGGTAGCCATAGTTAAAAAGTTGGGGAGAAAAAACAAGTTTTTTATTATTTTTTTTTTTATGTCATGATCATTACTTTTTATTCTCTCTGTCACACTTTCTCTCTGTAACATACAGTCATTCGTGGACATTCTTCCATAAGATACTGGATTTTTTCCCCCATCTATTGCGTTGTGCATGCAGAGAGCAAGTATGAAGGTCATATTGTTAAGATGCAGTCTTCTTTTTTAGATAGTGAGGCTTTATTGAGGCTTGGGGTCTGTTATAGAGCATCACTTCTGACGCTGCTTCACTAGGGGTTAGAGATAACATTGTCCACTTCATATACACCGCCAACGCAGTGCTGGATCAATCTTTCTCTTGCTCTCCAACGCCTCTGCTGAGCTGACTTACTGATATACTTGAATATTTAGTCTGCACTCCATATACTTCACAGAGGAGTGAAATGCAGTTTGGAATTGTATTTCCATTGTTGGAAAAATAAGAAATAGACCAGAAAAAACCAACAAATTCCACGTTATAGATGCATTTAAAAATTCTTAATGTGACACTTAGTGTGGGGTGGGTTTTTTTTCATGGTTACCTTTGGTTTTACAGAGAATTTTACTAACACCACTTTCCTTCCTGGGGTGACAGCAGTACAGTTCAAGCAAAGCTAAGCCATACTCCATTTGCATACAAATTGCCCAGCTGATCCCTGTCATCCTGACACTGCAGTTTGTGAACAAGCACACTTTCCCCCTGCTAATCATGGCAATGATAAGGCACATCTCTCTTATGATAAAGATCCGTAAAAAAATAATAATAAGAGCATACTGATGACCATGAAGCACTGAGGGAATTTATTCACCATTGATTTTAGAGGCTCTTGTGGAGGTTTGAGAAATTGCATGAAATGTACAAGGTACATTCAAAGTGATGTGAATATAAATGGGAAATCTGTGTGCTGACTCATTCTGCACCTGAACTGGTACTTGCATGCACGTGGATGAAAGAAAAACTCATCGCTGATATTTTCATTGTCACTGTAATTTGACTGTAACAATCAACAATCTGGATCTTTGAAAAAAAAAATGAATTTGAATGCATTTTTATTTATGAGTGCTGCATTGTATTTGGTGTCTAATTATACACTGCCATCTAGTGTTCAACC
>JAQLOM010000012.1:12745687-12760950 GCA_030068315.1 Chrysichthys thysi | reverse complement strand
CAACCGCCGTAACCAATCCTAACACTCCCTCGCAATCACCTGACTGGTCCGCCTGATTTTATTATTTATATATATATTAAGGCTTTATGAACCATTTCCACTCTCTTATAAACACGCCCTGTGCTCTTAAACACTTTCTACACTCTTAAACCAACAAAATTTTAACAACATATAAAATTCTACATGCGTATTTACTGCCAGTGAGGTCACTTCCTGTTCACGAGTTGAAGCGGAAGTGGCTTACACAGCCACTTTCACTTTTCATCTGCTAATGAAATACAGTACATACTGTTTTATTTCGAGTTAAACGTGCTAATAATGTTTGAATGAACAATTTTTTTAAATGATATTTTCTATTCCAGAGTCCGGCGAAAGCCCCAAAACTCAGTGGATCAAAAGGCGAAGGTCCGCGATGCCCTGAACCCGCGATGGGCGAGCCGCGATACCGCGGGGGTTCACTGTAGAGGGAGATTGGATATTGGCCATTAGCTGGAAAGCTATTTGGGGGCAAGTTCAGGTTTTTTAATCAGAATATGATCCGTGTTTTCTCGTGTATGTCGTCTCAATACATTAAACATATATGAATATTTCTTATTTTTTTCAATAAGTAATGTCAACCCGTACAGAAATTTTGAACGTGTGAAAGTAGTTTTTTTTTTTATTCAGTCAGCTCTTTTGGTTTTTCCTCAGACAGGAAGTCGCGTTGTGCGCATGCGCGATGGTGTCTTTCCTGTCGGTGAGCTGCACGGTCCGGTGTGTCGGCCTCTCCGCTCAGTAACTCTGTACACAGAACCGCAACAAGCCCGGAGCTCTGCAGCATGTTCAGGTCCGCCCTCCGCCTTTCCTTCTCCGCTGCTCGGAGCATAACACAAGCCCGTCCACAGAATATAGGTAAAAATGTTACACAATTGAATGTCTGAATTAACGACCTTGTAGTGAGAGCGCCGTGAACAGCTAGGTAGCTTAGCTGCTAGCTAGGTAGCTCGCGCGCTAATCACAGGCAGACAGAAAATGTTAGTTAACGGCATGTTAGTGTTTGTAATCCTGTTTGATGCCTTACATCACCGAGTTATGGTTTAAGCCTACATTGCGTTATGGTGAATGATATTTTGGCACTAGCTAAAATTTGCCCGTGTCCTTGTAATGACCCGCTAAATGTTTCAGGCCTAACAGACAAAGTGCATGTGGCTAGCTAGCTCTCTGTCTCTCTTTCTGTCTCTCCCTCTCTGTCCCTCTCTACCTGTCTGTCCTTGTTTCACTCGTCCTTGCTTACTTCAAGTTCACAGTGGATTTCCCGCGTTAGCAAAAACAAGTTCATATCTTGTATATTTAAGTTAACAAACGTGCAAATAGAGTAACGTTGTTTGTCCATCACCTTCTTTTTCCCCTTTAATTTAGCAAACCCCACTTTGTCCTTTTATTTCCGCCTAACTGGGAGTGTTGTGACTAGCCTTAATGTGTACCAGGATACAACCCTGCTTGGATAATTGCTATTAGTAATAACTAGTTTTGCTTGTTCTTTGCTCATAATAACTGTGTATGCTGGAAAAAAACACATGTTGAAAGTGGACTCTCCTTAAGGAAGTGTTTCAAAAGTTGTGTAAGCAAAAAAGGCTTTTAAGCTGTAGGAGGTAAACCAGTGTGTGTCTGGTGAAACCGCTTCCCCTCACATGGATTTCAGAAATGCATTTCTTCCTGTCAGGGCACTGCTTGGTGCTCTTGATTAATGTATAACCCTCAGCTGAATCTGTCAAATAAAACCAGGCCTTTATGGTCTTATTGTGTCAACATGTCATGCTGGGTGCATTACCTAACAGGACTACAGAGCAGGGGTCGTCAAAGGGTGGGCAGCAGTCAGGATGAGGAGCCAGCTAAGTATTTCAGCAGATCACACCGAGAAGACGGTAGCAGACCTGATAAACGAATGAAAACGACGACTCTGGGTTTCAAAACGTGAATCTGGTGCAGCTATTTAGAGTAGTTACAGGGTTGGAGACATTGGCCACTATAGGGAAGTTAAGACTCTTTTTAAACGTCTGGTCTGATAAATGAACTGAAAACACGCTGTTGTCAGTGAAGAAATGTGTGTTTCAGGTGTAAAAACTTCATTGCCTTTTCATGGCATTAATAGGAACTGGAGCTTTACAAATTTTAACTGATTACTTCTGTGTTTGACTGTAAAACTTGAAAAAACTTGACACTAATTCTCTCATTACATTGCGTAGACCTATGTCATAAATTTAATCTGCCTGAAAGTAATTCATAGTCGAAATGAATGAGATCTATATTATGCATGTGTGTTGTGTGCTTATCCCAGCAAGACATTTCTTTGCTGTTAAAATCATGCAGGAGTCAAAATATTAGCTTATTGCCAGTGTTTTCAGTGCCCCTATGCACAGTGTTTACAGATCGAAGTCTATTGTTCATTTCAGACTTGTTGATAAGGCTCTTTGTTTCCTACAGATTGAATGAAGTTAGGAAGCATTTCACATTGATTTGGACTCTTTTGACTCATGCAGAAAGGACTGTTATTAAGTCTGAGACATGCTTACTGAAACAACGTGTCTTGATGACACAAGGCATGACTTAATAATGATAAAAATCCTTGCTGTTCTGGTTTTGGGGTTTTTATTTTACTGCTTCAGAATGGTCTACACATGTTAGGGACACGTGAATGCGCTCTCCGTTTGAAAGGTTTTACACCAGGAATGCATTCCCTACTGGCGTTTCTCTCATCGTTATTGGCATGTAGTGCATCATACATGTCACTGCTATGAGAGAGCTACATGATTACTACTAGTCTGGGAGAACGTCTGGAATTTCACTAACGCTAAACACCTTTCTGCAGATTGTGTGTTCTCAGAAACATGCTTAATCTACTAACATAGTAACATGTTCCAGAGGAATGTTGCTGTAATCTCCAGGCAATGGCCACCATCAGTGTACTCTTGTTGCCCGCTAAGTACATTTGGGGTAGTGTTAGTGAGTTAGAGGTCAGATCCCAGGCTTCAAGTCCACACTTATAGACTGTATTCAGCACGTCCTCACAGTTTATTTATCATCCATGCTTTATTTATTTATTTATTTATTGATTTAGATTTAGATTTTACATACATATTGTGTGAACGGCTCATCTAGTGAGGACCTGTTATGTTACTGCCATGACACATGCCATAAAGATGCACCGTGCATGTTGCCTTCTATTTAAGGGACCCTGATATTTTTCACTTTGGCCACATGACCTGAATGCCCCATGTCATAACGGTGCTTTTACTGGTTGTACAGCGATTATAGAGTCGTGAATGATGCCTGCTAACAAATGTTTGAAATATTTGGCTGTACAATGTCACATATGGATTAAAGATTAAGCCGTTCACTTGCACATTTTAATTAAGTAGTCTGGGTTTGTGAGTAAACTAACATGTCCTATCTGTACTCCATGTTTGTTTCTGCTTCTTAATCTTATTACCTCTGCCCAGCAATTTAGGTAATAAGCAGGAGTGTGCAAAAACTACCAAATTGATTTCCATGAAACTTGGTGAAAGGATGTAGCATGGGCCAAGGAAGAATCCAATTAATTTTGGAGCAGATCCACAAAGTTAGTTTAGCTTTCGCTAGCATTGCTAGATATGAAAGTGGTTGAATAGGAAAGCCTGTGTCAAGAAAGCCATCCATTTTAACATCCAATAGATGGCAGAAAAGTTCTGTAGTGAGAAAACAGCCAGAGTAAAAATATTATTATTGAGAGCTTCTTTGTATGCTTTAGCATTACAGTTTCCCTAATTTGGTTAATTATTTAGAGCTGCATTTGGGCTGCTCTTTCCCCCCTAATGCATTGTTTTTCTGTCAGCTCCTTTAGCCAGCCGCTGCTACTCCCATGGCAAGCAGGAGACGGATGAGGAGTTTGATGCCCGCTGGGTCACCTACTTCAACAAACCAGACATTGATGCTTGGGAGCTCAGGAAAGGTCGGTCATTAATGTTCTGAATTATTTCACGTATTTATTTCTGCATTTGTTATATATTTATGCTTTTGTTGTTGTTTTTACTCTTAAACCATTACGAGGCAGATAAGTGCCCTTAAATGCATTTGTATTGCCAGTGAATTGAATCCTTTTAGAAATGGCTCACTTCATAGTCTTAAAGTTTCAGGTTTTCTGTAGAGGATATGACAGAGTGACAAACATTTCTAACTGTTACATGTATTCCAAGATGTTTCTTTTCCTTGTTTCTTTAAAACATCCAGATTGTCCAGTTTTAAATTATTCTTGTGGGTGTATTCCTCACTGAAAACAGGAAGTATTTTGATTTCAAAACGCACACCAACTCAACACAAGTCCAACTTTGATTTAATTGAGTCATGATGACATGTAATTGGATTGGTAATGAAATTTATTCAGGTTTTATAACTGTATTGAAGTGTTAACACAATCTTTGTTGTGTGTCTGATGTTTTTTTGTTTTGTTTCTTGGTAATACTTCCAGGTATGAACACTTTGATTGGTTATGACCTGGTACCTGAGCCCAAAATCCTGGAAGCAGCTTTGAAAGCTTGTCGGCGATTGAATGACTTGGGCAGTGCCATCCGAATTCTTGAGGCAGTTAAGGTCGGTGCAGTTTTGTTTAAACAAACGTTCTAAAATACATTGGGCATTGCTCATTTATTGACCTTCCCTTTGTTTTAGGTGCGATAAAACAATGTAAATTTGTAATCCCTAGCATATTGTTTACCTTAACCTTGTAATTATGTGAATTTAGTTTTAAAGGCATGTCTTTTTTTTTTTTTTTTTTTTTTTTGACAGGACAAAGCAGGTTCACACAAAGAAATCTATCCATATGTTATCCAAGAGCTTCGTCCCACCCTTAATGAGCTGGGAATTCCTACACCTGAGGAGCTTGGCATTGATAAAGCATAGACTTCTGTGGTCATGGTGAGTGTTGGCCCATGCACAAAACTTCATACAATGGTCATGCCACTCTTAAAAAGGCAGTTTTGTGACTCAATACATAGTCTTCTCCAAATGTAGTAGATTAACCAAGACATACATGGTGTCCATCAATTGCTTCAATAGTTTTTGCACTAGAGCTATATGAGCCCATGTAGTTAACAAGTAATGTAAGGCAAACTCACTCAGCATATTATTCATAACATAATTAATGTTTGCATATTATATTGCAAAGGTTATTTTTAAGATGAAAATTTGTTGTTTTTTTTAACTCTGAATAGACATGTAACCTCTTTAAACCATTTTCTTAATTCACCCAGTTTCACATATTTCTGTATAAAGTGGAGCAGAATGATTTGCTGAACTGTATTGTTTGTACAACATTATTATTGCTCAACATTATTATTGCTGAACTACATTATTTGCTGTAGTCCCTGCCCTCATGAGAGTGGTAAGAGTAAATGAATGAATTAATTACATTTTAAAACAAGAAGCAGGACATGCATATTTTAGATATATACTGATGTATATGTATAAATATGCATATATTACATATATTTTGTGTTCACACCAACATGCATGTGATTTGATTACATCTTGAAATGACAAATAACAATGCTGAGACTGAGTTCACTGGTCTCATGTCCTGCTTAATAAAAAGTGTGATGTATGGTGAAGTGCAACAGTGGGGTAAACCACTGCTGGGGTAAAATCTGGGGTAAAGATTTTATGGGCAAAAGTCTAATTAATCCTCACTAACATGCTCATTGCATTAACGCTGATGACAAGGTCCTTTAACACAGCAAGAACAGGCTTGGCACAAGAAGAAATGTCAATAAAATGAGCATATTTAGTTGTAACCTGTCTGTGATTCTCTTGTGTTTTCTTCTGACAGAGTCTTCCAAGGGACCGTTGCCATTGTCAGGACTGAGCGACCTCCTGTACTTGAAGTCTTTGCCACGTCATGATATTTGTGTTATATTTAATTGGCCTGTATGATGTTCTTTTGCTTGTAAAATAGTGGTGGACCTAATAAAGGGAGATATATATATATATTTACTGAATCTGGTCACTGTTGTTTTTAAATAACAGCTGTTTATTAATTCACTGTAGCATTACGTACTGGGTGAGATGAATAACCTTTGTGTAACACCAGCACTTGTTTCCACTGGTCATGAACATGCGCAGGAATAAACTCACACCACAAGAGGGCAGTATGCAAGCTTGTTTGAGGGCTTAGACCAAACGATTGCACTTAGGCTGTAGGAGCTGATATGGTGTGCCCTGTTTAGTGCATTGTAAAGGAGAGTTGAATGTAATGCAGCTCTTGGTTATCAGATTGTACCACTGATTATTGCACGTTATAAGTATTTAACCAAGCTGTTATTGGTCCTATTCCTTATCCATGGTCATCAGATGAAGCAATTTGGAGTGGAATAGTTTTAACTTGTAGAGCTATATGTTGGTACAGCAGGTACTAAATATGTAGCTATTTCTGTATTATGCTCATTAGCCATATTTAAGCCATCATATTTTTATTTATTGCTATGAGCTTTTGGTTACTGAATTTTCCACCAATGGAAGTTAAATTTTTTTTTTTAACATTGTGTATAATGTGTGTAAAACCTTTTTTAAAGTTGAATACATTACAGTCATTTGGCTGATGCCCTTATCCAGAGCCACTTACATTTATCTCATTTATACAACTGAGTATTTGAGGTTGGGCCTTGCTCAAGGGCCCACCAGAGGCAGCTCAGTGGTGCTTGGATTTGAACTCCCAACCTTCTGATCAGTAATCCAACAGCTTAACCCCCTGAGCTGCCCCCTGCAATAAAATTGCAAATACAGATGACACAATTTAATGTACGTTTTTTCAGATTATGAAACTTAAGGTAGGTGCAAAAGGACCAACCTTCTGGAAAAACATGGTGACTTGTGCGGGGGGAAAAGGGGAGTCTTGTGAGGGAAGAATTGTTTAGAGCAGCTTTAACATAACTTAACAGGCACTAATTTGACTTGCCGGACGTTCCACAGCATTATATGTAACAAACAATTAAATATCCACTATGTACAGTTTAGTTGATTGCAACCAAATGAATGCCCCTTCCTTACCCCTCCCTTTCCAAATGTGTATTAGAATGTATGGTGGCCATCAGGTGCCTGTAACATATTTCCAAGTGTTTACACTGACAGTACTCATATTCTGTGCTAAATAAGTATGATGCTCCATTTTATTTTCAAAATTTGGGTTCTCACATTTATTAACCAGCACCAGCAGACACTGATTCCTCTTCTTTTTTCTTCCTTGTCTTCATTTATTCTTGGTTTTTCTTCTGGATTCATCCTGCCATTTGTAAAAATGCAAAATGCAGCTGGTACTTCATTCTGGTTTGGTCATTCTGGGCTACTTTAGAAACATTGTGGTGCAAATTTAGATATAAGGGGTTCGTTCTAAGATTACAAAAACAATTTGTAGTTTCAGGTAATTACACACCAGTGAAAATATACTTAGGAATGCTGTATTCCATTTCTCAAATAGAGCCTCCCTAAATGCTACACAGTGGACTATTAAAAACACCACTGTCATTCAGTAATGAAATGAAAATCACTGTATAAACGATAATGACAATGCCAAGGCTGGATAATGGACCATGCCAGTACCCCATGGCCTCGGACGGCCAGGGGGCCTTCAAGCCTCAGGCGGTGTTTTGTGCACATCCCAAGACTTCTGAAGGAAGTGTAAGGCGATCAGTATGCTCCTGGGTGCTTTTACCTTGAACTATCCACTAGGGCCTCCAAGACCCCTCAGTGCATAAAATATAAGGACCTCCAGGTCCCTTGGTGTGTAAAACATGAGCTGACCAATACTGCCCCTCAAACCCTTCAATGTTTACAACCTGAGGCTCACAGTCTTTTGTTTAAAATGTAAGCTGACCACTAGGGCCCCTGGGCCCCTCACTGTCTAACAGTGTGAGGGTCCCCAGCTTCTTTAGTATTTAAGGGGTGAGCTGACAGCTAGCGCCCCTAGGCCCCTGGCGCTTAAAGTGTATTCTTTAGGACAGTTAGAAAGGTGTACTATTATGGCAAGCCAGTCATTATTTGACTTAGTACAAGTAGCTAGCCCTTCATGTTCACTAGCTGCTCATTTATCCTAGTTGCTCCTCATATGATTGAACTTGTTAAAAGAAATTAACTAGATTGCTGCCATTTTTGACAGTTAGCTGCCCTTCCGACAAAATTAGCTGAACTAAAAAGCCAGCTAGTTAACTAGCTATCAGCCTCAAACTGAGCTGTCTATTTAGATGGCATTTGTTTGTGGGTTGTTAATGGGAAAGGAGTATAAACTAAAGGGGTAGCTAGCTACAGTGGGTTGAACAAATGTTTAACCAGCATATCATAGTTATGCTTACATCAAAGCTACAAGCTAGCTAACTATTAGTGCTATTAGTTCAAAACTATGAACAGATGATCCAGATGATGATTTTGTGAGGAGGAAGGCAAGAACGGTAACAACATAGGAAAGTGGGGGCCTCACGATCGGGCCCTAGCCCGTGTTTTTTTTTTCTTTTCTTTTTTTTTTTTTTTAATCAGGCAGCTAAGAGAACAAAATAAACCTCAGTAGTGTTATCAGTTTACTGTTCAGTTACAGCGCATCATAGTAAGTTCTGCCATAACACCATACAACAACTTATCTTGATAAAGTATCTAGAGTACGTCGTTAGAGAACATGGATATAGAGAGGCATACACTCTTCTTCTTCTTCTTCACTCTTATTACACAAACTTATCTAGGTTAGCTCACCTAATTAATCTGATTGTCGCAGCCACAATACTCCATGGCTCTCCTACAGCATGTTCACTAGATTTACATTTCTTCCTAAATACTCTACATAATTAAAACACTGAAATAGTGTACACAGAGAGAGAGAGAGAGGGGTCACAACATTGCTTGTTACTGAAGATCAGATTCATCTAGAAGTAGACCTCTTTCCTGCATGTGGGGTGGAGCTATATTTAAAGACCCCTACTGCTAATGTCTATAGTGTACATAGCTGTACTAGATTTAGTTGGCTGAAATTATAGGATAATTGCTTATCCAACACCTTCTGGCCAATCAGAATCGAGAATGCAAGAGCACTGGGGTATAGTAAGTACATAATCCACAGTGATGTCGAAGTTGACCGACAGTGTGTTAAAAAAAAAAAAAAAGTGGATCCACTGAAATTAGACCCCAGATCCCTGGAGGTCCCTGAATCCCCCGTGAAAAAGCATTGTTTCAGGGTGTTGATGGCTCTGAGTTACCAAGCGAAACACCACTGCTGTGCATTTTACCAAGGAAAGTGTCTTTGAATACACGTGAATAGCAAGGTTAATGCACGCATCTCGGGCGACTATTTCAGAAGAACAGCGTGTGGGACTACGCCGGGCTCGAAGGCCGACTTGTTGCTGTAGGCGGGCTCTGGCTGTGCGCTGGTGTGCGTGTGTGTGTGCGCGCGCGCGCGCGGCTGCCGGTGTGGGTGGAGGAAAGCCAAGGGGAGTGTGGGAGTCCCCACGCACGCGCCACTTCAGGAGGGGAGGTCAGCAAGCATTTCCCTTTGGCTGGCCCCTGATCCCCCCCTCCTCCCCCTTGAATCTCAACATTGATTTTCTTTTTCCTTAGGAGCACTAGAGGACAATCAGAGGCTTATCGCAAGGAATATTAAGCACTCGGGTGGATGCACACACTCTGGGCGTGTTGATTGAGCACGCGCGCGCGCACAAACACACACAGGGACGGACGCACGGACGGTTTGGTGAGAAAAAAAAAAAAAAAAGAAGAAGCTCGGTGTAGAAAAAGAGGGATGGTGGACAACTCCAGTAGCAGCAAGGCACAAACGGTGAGTCCAGCTCCCCTGATACTGGGCAGTGAAATTTCACAACCAGCCCCACGAAAAGAGCCGTGAACAGATTATGAATATAGAGTTTAGGTTACGCACGAGCGCGCGCTTTTAATTGCTCCCTCCGTATAGAGTTAGCTGTGGTGTAGGATCCCGTGTGGTGCTTTTTACATCGCCGAAATTCACTTTGTACACGTCATGCGTGCAGGACTTGTGCCTGGGGTCCAGTTTGCACCCTTTTGATGGAGCGCACAGTCGTTACAAGTAACAGTTTTGTCGCGTGAGGACGCTTTTGAGAAATTCCGAGGCTTTTTTCTCGTGACACTCCGGCTGTTGTGTGAGTAAACCCCAGTGCTGCTGCTGCCTGTCGGCGGTTTGTCCTGTGTCCTGTGCTCGGGAGACTGGATGGTCATGTTGGAAGTGCGCCATACTTTTAATCCGCCGTCTCTGTTGGGTTCTGTCCGTGTTTCTTCTGATTCACGAACGCGTTTATGACCTCGATGCAACTTTCAGCAAGGTCAGTTATGTGTGCGGGAATGTAGTGAAGATCTGGGCGATATTCATGATTAAATTGAGTATAAAGAGACACAGTGCTTGACCGGAAATCCGGTCACTGGTGCCAAGTAGCCACGACTAAGTAAGGGTCAACTGGGGGTGTTTCTTGAAATAGCGCGGTGTTTTCAGATTATTTATTTTTAAAGTTGTATTTTAAGGAAGCTGGAAATAAAACAAGCCGTGAGCCTTTTCATTTTTAAGTCGCCAAATTCTCTAACAGGAGACTGAATCCATAATGGCTCCTGTTTGGACATGGCCGTAGGCTGTAGCGTTGAGGCCGTTATTTCCTCAGCCTACAACATGGTGCTCTCGTGTACTGCCACACAAACTAGAGGCTAAGAGTTCTTCTGGGATTCAGCCTTCAGTCTGATTACCCCCCAGGCAAATTACATAACTAGTGTGGTCAGGATCACCCCAAGTACCTGAATATACTGCTTTTATTTTAATATTCACCTATGGATTATGTTTACAAGGTATAATCTAAAGGTAAAAAATAAATAAATAAATAAATAAATAAGTACAGTGGTTTGTTCTTGGGGGGGGGGGGGGTCCATTTTTTATCTTTTTTTTTTTTTGGTGTTTTAATCTCACACTTTCTTGATGTTCTGGATTAAGAAAGTGTGAGTGGCGGTGGTGTCCTGACCCAAATACAGGAAAATAGGCAAAATGCCAAATCTACCATCCACACTAATGAGGTTTGTGTCTTTAGCCCATGTTATCTCAGGACACTGGCCTGGCAGGAGCATTCTCTCAGACAGTGCTCGGTGGTGTGGCTGGCGTTAAACTCGAGGCAGTTATGGAGCAGCTCCAGAGGCAGCAGCAAGCTAAACTGGACATGGAGAGAAAAGAGAGACACCTGAGCGAAGCCCACATCCTGTATGCCCAGCAGCTCGCTGCTCAACACGCCATCATGGCTTCTGCTCGTGCCCAGGGAATACCAATAAACCCAGAATACTTCAATAACAGCTCCCGAGAACAAGCGCTGAAGAGCAGCCAAGGGCCTCCAACCAGGGTTTCTACCCAAAGTAGTGTGGAATCGGCTCAAGATGGGGAGGGCGAGGAGGAGATGAACAGAGGAACAGCTTCTGCGGGAGAAGAGGATGAAGATGAGATGATTGACGGTGAGGATGGCAGTGAGGAGGATGTAGGAGAGGGGTTGGAGTTTCTCCGAAAGCAGAGCTTGGCTCTTCAGCAGCAGGGTGTGGGAATCACTCCGTGCGCTTTCCCGGTGTACGCTGCCTCTCCGTCCGCTGCGAAAAAGCGAGCTCACTCGCCTCCACCAAAAGTGAAGGACGAACCAGAGGACAGCCCATCCCCTACTGAGCAGCATTCATTCAATGCACCAAATGGCCTTGGCGACTGGAGTTTCGATGACTCAATCAAACAGGTTTGTTTTTTTGTTCACTTCAGCTTTTTTTCTTGTATTCATATACTGAGGACTTTCTCACAAAAGCACCTCGTCAACCAAAGTCTGAAAATGTGTATTTATTTATTTATTTATTTATTTATTTATTTAAGCTAGACTTTATCGCAATCAATAGCAGTTGCAGTATGGCATAAATATGTTTTTAAGGGTTTGAAGAAGTGCTTAAATATGACTCAAATAGAATGGGCACACAGCATGCAGTTTATAGTCCTTGAAATCGTATTCATAACTATATGCTTCATATTGTGATGTCGGGCAGTCTTACTAGCAGACCAGACATTTCATTTACTCTTTCATTTATTCTCTTTTTCTTCCTGCATTCTCACTTTCCTCTGTTCTTCCTGGCCAGCGGTGCTTTTTTGGAACAGATACTTGGCAGTGTGTGGCTGTTTTGGCTTCTGTCCAGAGAGACACGCCGCCAGTGTTGTCAGACAGAAGGCCAAGTTGTTGGAGGCACGTGCCTCTGCTACAAGAGATCAGTCATAGAGTTTCACATACTGTAAATATTCTGTTAGTATAACTTGATCTTATTATAAAGGTAAAAGATTTATAAGATGTTTGTGTTTTTTTTTTCTTTTTTTTTTTTTTTTACTTATAGCTGTTGCTATCTGTACCTTTTTAAGTCCAAACAGATTGGAGACATGTTAACGTGGGGTTAATCTGTCATGGAGAGAAATAAATTTTCTCATTCTTTTATGTTGTTACGGGCTGTGACGTTATTAACACAAAAAGTCACGTTTAATGTAGCAGAGATGATCGTTTTGGCATTTGAATTAAGTTCTTTGCTAATCGCAATGCAAGTTAAACTTTGCATTTGCAAGCTTGTATTTATGGAAATGATTCAATACACCAACCTCAGCATTCTTTCTGTTTTCCTGACCCTTTTTAAAATTATCTTTTGTTAAAACTATTAAACTCTAGTATCTTTTATTTTATTTGATACTAGGCACACTGTAAGCTGCATTTTACAGCCAGCCATAGGGATCACCCAGCAGTAAAGCTATTATGGCAGGAAGTGAGGCTCCATATAGATGGGCAGCATTCTGATGTTTTGGTCACACCCATGTCACTATATATTTATAGGATAATGGTGGGTGTGGGTGATATCATTTCCTGTGCTCCCTTCATGTCTTGCCGGCTGGATGTGGGCTTCATTACTGAAGATGATTTAATCAAAAGGAGATTACTTAGCTTTGTTTAAACAATCAGTTAGTTTGTGTACATCTTCAGGTACATGCTTTTCTTGGTGAAATATTTTGTACTTCATAACTTTCGCTGCATAAATACGGCTAAATGTCATACACATTAGATGAATTGGATCTTTTTATTCCAGTATCAGCTGTCTGTTTAAATAGGTAACCTGTTTTTGTTTAATTTAAATAATCAGCTGGTTCAACCAAGTATATTTTTTATTTTCCTTCTATGTTTTTCAATCTAAACACATTTTTGTTGATTTTCACGGTTTGGTTATGGAGACGTATTATGCCTGAACCCAGAATCATTCTGTGGTTGTATAAGTTATTAGAGAGCGAGACGAGAAGAAGAGAGACTATTATGTTAATGCATGCTTTATGGATATCTGGCCATAGGGTTTGACTCTGTTGTGGTGAGACAAATTTATTGATGTCTGAGGATTTGCTCATCTCCCTTTTTTCTGTGTCCATTTTGCTTTGCTTTCTTTTTATCCTCCTTTTTCAAGTCTGCTCTTTAGTATTTAATGATGCTATGCAGTGGTGTCAGTATCAGATTGCAGTGTGTGCAGAGGGGGTGCTAGTTTGATGGCACCGGTCACACAAAAGGGAACAGATGCCACAAATGGCATTTTTAAATGAGTGTGGGGGGTTGTCTTTTTGAAGCTTTTCACACTTTAAAGGACAAGTCAATCAGTAAACACCTACGCATTGTCCGGGACTGTGGTAATGTTTGCTTATATCCTTAAGAAGTCACCCAATTAATTGGCAGCATTTAGATTAAAAAAAAAGAGAAAGAAAGAAAGAAAGAAATGCTTCCGTTTGTTGTCACCATGGAGAAGTATATGTTAATTAAAGTCACATGCATATGGCTGGAGGAATAGCCTGTTGGTAGTCATGAGATTAAGTAACGTGTGAAAAGCTGAAGAATGGCACCTTTTGTCATGGAAACATTTTGCACAGGAGTGAAACTTGTAGGAGTAAATATTCTCTGTGGTGTTGCCACAATAATAATGCTGACAGATATTTTTAGAGAATACCTGACCGACTTCTTGTGTACGGTGTGTGTTTTGGACACACACATGCACACACGCTGGTGGAAGGGTCTCTCTCTCTCTTTTTTTTTTTTTTTTTTTTTTTTTTAAATGGAGCAACACCCTGCCTTCTGGCCCCTAGCACGCTAATCTTGTATGATTAATGCTGGTTTAATCAGGCTCAGTGGGCACTGAGACACATTTGTGCTGAATTACAGCCAACTAACTACACGTATGAATGTTACCGCTATCCCTTGTACCCGTGTTTGTTTCCCTGGTTGATGCATTTTTGTATTAGTATATACAGCAATAGCAAGGATTTGAGTGTCATTTCATATGAACCTTTGGCTGTTCCTTAGTACAAAAATAAGACTGTTTTTATATGATGTGTCCTTTTACTCTGTTTACTGGAAGGTGTTTTTTTTCCCCCCAAGATGTGCAATTATACTGAAGGACAAAAGGTTTCCTTCATTCAAGGTATGGAAGAGCTGTTGCCATGGTATCTTGTCCATCTCACGGCAGGTCACATTTAGAGTTTTATTCCCCTGCTGTGAGGGACTGGGTGAATACATGACGGTCCTTTGTGGCTTGAGAACACTCCAGTCAAATATGGGTATGTTATTTAATTGTTACCTTGGCAACGCATCAAGCATGCACTGGCAGAATGAGGCAGCTGCTAGCAATCAGGTCTTATTATATTGATCTTCATAGTTGGCAACAGGGATGCATCTATAAATAAAGCTTCCTTTCATTTGCCTTTCCTGAGATGTTTGGAAGAAAATGTACCTCCTATGTGTATTTCACATGGTGTAACTACAGTTCAGCTACAGCCTTCATGCAACACAAAGTTTTATAAATAACTAGCTGATGACCTGGCTTCGCTCACTGAGTGCAAAGGAAAAAAAATGCCGTATTTACAAAATAAGTTTGTTAATTACCAATTTTATTTTTCACCACGTCGTGGTCATACCTAATTTCCGTTTCAAACGTGAAAAGGATTTTTTATATTTAGATGAAAGTTTTCTTAAATAATTACTTCCCAAATAGGTGTTTACTTCTTCTTCTTTTCAATATCAGTAAAATAACTCACACATATAACAATTCGTAAAGATGATATAAAAATGGCGTCCACAAACGAAGTGATTTCGTTAAAATGTAAGCGCTATTTCCACTGTTTCCGGTCATAAATATATGGATATAATATGTTCTGTGGGCATACGTCATTTTCCGTTTCAAAC
>JAQLOM010000012.1:12665814-12687377 GCA_030068315.1 Chrysichthys thysi | reverse complement strand
AAAAAGAAAAAAGGGCACCAACAATTAATTCAACTTATTTTGCTGGCGTAGATTTAGATCCTCAGTGAACAATCCAGAGATGACACCAGCAAGGAAAACATCTCTAAGACAACAAGAGGAAAAGCCTCGAAAGGGCCAGACTCAAAAGGGAAACCAACCTCTTCTGGTTGAGTCCGAATAGTAGAATTTAAAAATAACTGCAGTGTACAGTTATAGGAGAGTAAAGGTAAAAGTGTTGAAAGGCTCTTCAATATGCAAATGACAGATCTGGTCTAGTTGTTTACATTCAATAAAGCAGAAACTAACCAATATCCTGTGGTCGGCAAGGTGCAGAGGCCCAAGGAGATGCAAATTTGGGATATAGATTCCTGTTAAAGAAAAATGTCAGCAAAAATGCATGTCAGCATGTTAACCCAAATTTACAGGATGAACAATCCTGAACAATAGAAATCTTCCCACCGAATGAGGATACTTATACACAGAAAGTATATATGAAATATTATATGAAAATGCAAAAAAAAAAAGAAAAAAGATTTGTGCTCAGGAAACAGAGAAGTGTCGTACTCTGGAGAGTTGAGGTTGAGTCCCAGTGTGGTCAGGTCGCTTCCTAATGCCAGATGAACCATTCCAGGGTCTGTTTCAGCTGCTCGGATGAAGGCTAGCAGCCCAATCATTCCAAACTGATCTGTCACCATTCCAGCAGGAATGTTTGTCACCTTGCCTGTAAAGGGGTATGGTTACACAAGGATCATAATCATGTTTTAATAATTCTCAGTTTTAATTATATTAAACCCTGAACACAATACTCACTAAATCTCTGTATACTCACTAAACCTCCGTGCCCAGGAGGAGAGTGGTGAGTGACCTCAATACAAATGCCTGGGGTTTAATTACTGCGAATGGCTCTACTTACAGTTTAAAAATCTGTCCGGTGACACCAACTATGAAAGTTCTCATGAATTAACCTTTAAGTCACTAACGCTGATGAGGTCCAAACCCTGAACGGGATATCAGTTAACGAGAACTATAGACCTGATGTCATGAAAAAGTACATAACTCTAGAGAATACAATCTAATCAAACATAAAAAAAAAAAAGCCTGAAATATGACTGAAAACCTGTAATATTTTTCCTTTTTAACAAAAACGTAACAAGGCTGCGAGAGATGTCATGGAATCAAGTAGCCTGGCTTTCAATAGGAGCTCACCATCAGGCAACACCTGGATCCCCTTTTTCTGCTGGTTGTTGTTCTGTGCTGATGTCTTGTCACCTGGGAATTTGGGGCCATCTGCACTGGAGCTGCTCTTGGTTGATGAGTTCAAGTTCTGTTGAATTGACATCGAAACAAAAAAAATTGCACAAGCGATTATATTGGCTATTATGGGGATTCCTAAAAGGATAAAAAAAAGTTTGACTAACACTAACCGATTTGCTTTCATCCGCACTCAACGTTGGGTCCTTGTAGTTAGGCCCAGGCAGTGCAGGAAAATCCTCATTGTGAATCGAGAAGTCTTGGGACTGTTCAGTTGACGGCTTTGTGACCATCCCAACTGTGATGCGAACATAAATACACAACCGCAGTCATAATTTAGCTTTGACAAAAAAAAAAAAAAAAATCTATCAGATACAGCATACAAGCATAAAAACTGGATACAAGTCAAAATCATAGGCAAAGGCATTTCTTTCTTAAGTTTCATGTTCCTAGTGGGGAATCGAAGCCCTCACCATAAGGAGCCCTTCCAGCCAAGGGATTATGCAACGGTGTTGGGTTTCCATTTCCTTCCCTCCGACTCCTGTCTGCTAATGCTGGAAAGTCCGAGAGATCCAGTCCTGTCACATTTTCACTCCCATCTACAACACAGACCACATAAAACGTTAACATGTTTCCATACACATGACCGTGTCCAAAATAAAATTAACCTGGCACATGGTAAATGCAGAATTGTATAGGGATGTTTATAGCTGTAAGAATATCCAAACTGTTCCACACACAACTTACCTGTTCCGTTAAAGATGTTGTTCGATAAAGAGTTCATACCAAACCCCTGATTTCGACCCATTCCAAAACCTGACATACTGAGGAATGACAGACATGCGGTTGTTACTATTGACACAGACTAAATAATTTAAACTGCTTAATAAACTCTGCAACCAATCAAATGTGAACTTGTTTCATCATTTACACATACACTGTCACTAGATACATCAACCCAGTGGATTGTGATGTGTAGATCACTCAGCAGTGCTATCCTTTCAGACATTTTCTTACCTGTTGATGGTGAAGGGCTGGCGCGCCGGCTGCTGCTTTGGCATGCAGATGATGCTGGGCGAGCTGCGGTTGGGGCTCCCGAGGCCTGAGCTTCCCATACTATTGGTCCTGCCACCCAGACCCATGCCCTGGCCCACTTGCGAGTGATTCATCATATTTCTGGAGTTCATAGGCAGAATGCCCCTGTGGAACACAATGTATAGCATTTAATTGAGTGCTTATTAAAAATTTCTCTTGTTCAAGTGTGTATGCAAAATACACACACAAATAAAGCAGGTGTACCTGTTTGGCGAAGGCGGAGTATGGAGAGACATGGTTGGGACCCCTGTTGTTGGGGTGCTATGGCTCGGTAACTGAGTACCTTGTGTTAAACTGCGGTTTAATTGAGGGTTGTTGTTGCTCATGCTCCTTATTGAGAAGCCTAGTGCACCTAGGTAAAAAAAAAAAAAAAAATTTTTTTTTAAAAAGACCATAGGTATCATAAGTAAGCAAATAAACATGACCCAGTACCTTGTATTAATTTAAAAATACAGTGGTTTTCCTAATCACTTAAGTCAAAGTACTTACTTTGGGGACCATACAAACTTGCACCAAGCTGCGACAATTGACCTGACGATGACGGTGAAGGAGATGCCAGCATCTGAATAAAGACGGGGGGAAGTACAACACACCATTTTTTCACTTTTCCTTCCACATTTTACTTCTTGTTCCTCAACTCTACATTGTATATACATTTCTCTCACATTATGTCATTCGTAAACCCAGATAAATTCATGATCAAATCTTAATCTCTATTATTGATAGTTCATTGTGAGATTGAGCATCTGGTCAGCTGGTGTAACACATTAATAACAACAAGAAACGGCTGTATTTACATCTTTCTCCGACCGATGAGGAAACATCGACGGCTGGCCATAGTACATACTCTCATCAGGGTAGTCACTTTCGACCCCCTCTACAAACTTCTTTCTTGTAGCACTGAACATACCGTTCGTCACCTGTAAAAACAGTGAGACAGCTTAAGAGTAAAATAAAACAAAACAACCCAAGATCATCTGCATTCATGTTATATTGCCTATTTCTGAACTTCTCACACACACACACATTCCAATCAGGGATTACTCCTAGCGATCCTGATTTTGTTCTGAAAGAAACTGAAGCACGGGAAATGAAAGCAAGTAAGTAAACACAGCTCCAAAATGAACAAACTTGTGAGACACTGCTTGTTCATCAACAGGGATCAACTTCAGGCTTCATCAATTGACACAACCATGTTAATCAGTTATTTTCCACAGTAAGTCAAGTTTGTCCGATAGCACTGACAGCCACATTTTCCCTCGGAAGCAGCAGGTGCTTTTTTATCCATCTCCATTTACTAATGTATTTATTTAAACAACGTAACAGTTGTTATCAACTTAACTCCAATGCTAGTTCATAAACCATAACTTCTACTACAGGCTAGCTAACCATTCTGACTAGTTAAGTTATAGAATTTTTTTAAGCTTCGTATAATAATAATAATAATAATAATAATAATAAGTAGTGGAATATTCATTAGTATTTTGCTAATGCTAGTCTATTTATTAACCGTGTCCTGAACTGAAGTTAGTCCAAATCTCCTGAAAACAAGTCTCACTCTTTCAACTGTTCTTCCCGGATTTACTAGCTGGTACCGCTGCCGGAACGAGCTGCTAGCAAACGTCAGCTAATTAAATGGACAGCATTTGTTAGCTACAGCTAGCTCTAAATAACCAGCTGATGCTAAATGTTGTTAGCCGACTTATCCATCGAGCTAAAGTTGCTAAACGCTAAAGCGCAAAGCACGGTGCATTTACGTCTGTTTATAAACAGTACAGTAATCAGCACGGCATCTGTGTGGTGCTCAGAGAGCACCGTGAACACCACAATAACGCTTATTTTAATTATTCACTGGATAGACTATTAGCCTGTAGCTAGCCGGGGAGCTAACAAAGTGGCTTACGTTGTGGAAGGGCAAGAGAGTTTAGGCCCGCTGTATATCCGCTCTTGCCCGGCCTACATCTCTCTGTCTAGATCCTAAACTGCACACTGCCGTACAAAACAGGGTGTCATATTAGCACCAGGACATTACTGCAGTACTATCCTCGCACGTTATTTAGGACGGTAGTATGCTATGCGGCTTGGGGCTTCTGTATATGCAGTTAGCCCGCAAGCTAAAGGCTAACGCGGCTAGCTGAGACAAAAACAGAGACGTACGAGCCCGTGTGTGTGCGGCGCTGTTTGCTCACGCGCAGCGCGCGTGCAATAATAAAATGATCCAAAACTGTGACTCGGGGTTCATTTCTGTTCGTGTTTTGCCGCACAGGATTGTGTTTTTCGTGTTCATAAAGATAGAATTCACTAACCGCATTAATTTCTCCTCTGCTCGTAGATCCAAGATGGCTGTGTATCCTGCAGCTGGGAATGCTGGGTGAATAGCCTTTACCCTCTGACCCCTTACTGACCCCGAGCCTATCATTTTAGGCCTGAAATGGGTTCATGTTAGTACTTTTTGCTGTTGTGAACATGGCTGATCACTCGAGCTTGTAAACACGTGGCTAGATGTGTATTTGATTTCATTCCTAGGGAGATTTTGTCACCAAGGCCAGACTAGAGCCTAGTGCAAAATGACTGGCTAGCTCAGGGGAAACAGGAGCAATAACAGGGTGCCTACTTGATGTTGGTCTAATGTAGCAATTATCAATTTAACTTCTTAAATTTTACAGTATGGGCCATTTATTGTGAAACACAAACCCACACCCATGTTTGTTAACACCTGTACTTAAAGCTTTTAACAGTATAAGGCCTATCACTACATCTCCTCATGCTACTGGATGCACACTCTCTAAACTAAAAGCACCAACGTGTACTTTTCATTGTCACTGAGGTGGTAATACCCAGTGTTCCTGTATTATGTGCCTTTTACCTGGAATAGTGTACAGTATATGGCATAACTAGGTCCTTAAAGGTCAATTATGTACCTTAAATATTTTTTAATAACTAGGTGAGGATGCATAATAAAGTGCTAAAGATGTACCCTTGATAGTAACACTCCAGTGACAAGTACAGTTTAGGACCTTTATTTCTGAGAGTGTGTCTTTCACATAGATACAAACATGGCTGATTTCTATACTGGCTGCACTGTATGGAGACGAATGTAAGTTGGGTGTCATTTCCTCTTTCTCTGCTAAAATCCATCTCTGTGTTCTTACTGCAGGTGCAGCCACACTAGCTTACATATGTTATATCCAGGTGTTAGGTTTGGATTAGTGTCATGGGGTGATCTTACAGTCTATCATGGATACCAAGTATGTAAACAGAACTGTTCAATTGATGTGATTGTGAGTTTTTAATAGTCCTAATTTATCTAACCCCATCTGAGGGGCAAGACTTTAAGTTTTTAGTTTTCCTTTTATGTTAGTTTTGGAATAAGGTGCTACCAAAACACTTTTAAAAAAAATACATTTTACTTTAATAATGACATCATATTTAATATTATCCTCGCTATGTCATGGTGTATCTTTTAAATTATAGTACTTCAAATTATACAGTAGGACTGGAACAAAAATATTTTTATAATATTATATTTTTCATATAGGGACCCCTAAAATCATATACACGCATCATATAGACTAATGCTTAACTAAAAAAAACCAAACATTTGTGCCTTTTACTTTTATAACCAGCCACTGTGTGCTGCAAAACCAAACATTTGTGCCTTTTACTTTTATAACCAGCCACTGTGTGCTGCACTGTGTGCTGTGTGGCATTTGACTGGCTTGAATTGCTGAATGCTGCCTAATTCGTGATTGTTATGGGTGAGAGGCTAGATAAATGCACAAGTCTCAGTTCACTCCACATTCCTTAACCACTGCATACTTGACTTATCAGTGCTCTGCTTTCCACAGTCTGGAATTCATGTAACATGCATGAGGAGGGGCAAGCTGAACATCATCTATTGGCACTCACAGGAGCCAGCAAGCTCAGAGCAAGGCAAAGGGAGCGCAGAGTGCATGGCAAGAAAACCATTACATTCTTTTGGAAAAAAAAAAAAACGATCAAATCATCAAGAAGAGAGACTCGTGCAAGTCTTCAAAAGGAACTTTCTGCAGCTCTTTAGTAAGTAATGATGCTTATCAGTTTTACCATATGGGGTATTGTTTAACATTTAATGCAAAGTCTATTTTAAATCAAGAGTGTATCAGATAAAATATATGAAAGACAAAGATTCAACATTTCCATAGAGTATTCTTACTGACTCATTTTAAGTGATTAACTATTGATGACAAAGGATTGTGTATTTTTCCATTTTTATTAATAAGCTCATCTACTTCATCAAGAGATGTACCATGAGTGTGGAGTGGAGTAATGGGAAATGTTGTTCGAGGAGCTGTGGCCTTCATTCCATCAGAGCGATGTGAGCGATTCTTGGTGGGGGATTTGAAGGAGATGCCACATGATTGCACCCTAGACTTGACTAGCCGTCATCTGCATCGCTTTCCCCTCAAAGTATGTGCCTTCAGTGACCTTGGTAAACTCTATCTGAGTAATAACCATTTAACCAATCTGCCTCCTGAGCTTAGACGTCTGGAAAAGCTTCAAATTCTGGCTCTGGACTTCAACAGTTTCATGGAACTGCCTTTGGTTGTTTGTAGTCTTCGGCAACTTAACACCCTATACCTTGGGTATAATCAACTTTACAAACTTCCAAAAGAGCTGGCTCAGCTTAGTGGTCTAAAGACATTATGGCTAGACAACAACTGCTTTACGAAGTTCCCATCTGTAGTATGTAAGCTTTCTGACCTCAGAACTCTGCACCTGGATTACAATCAGTTTCATAGCTTGCCTGGTGAGCTGGCGAGGTTAAAAGAGCTCCGATGTATTTGGTTATCAGGAAACATCCTGAATAGATTTCCACCAGTGCTTCTGGAAATGCACAGTTTGGAAGTGATTGATGTAGACAGGAACCATATACAGCATTTTCCACCACTTATTCACTTGACAGGTCTTAAGATTATCATCTATGACCATAATCCATGTGTTAATGCACCTTTGGTAGGAGAAGGTGTGAAACGGGTTGGCCGCTGGGCTGACAGTGTTGATGATGGGGATAATGAAGTTGAAAGAAAAACAACCGAAGAGTCCATAGAAGAAAAGACAGCTGAAGTGTCTGAAGTAGAAAAGAAAGTAGAAATGCCCACAGAGGTAAGAGAACAGTTGCCAGAGGAGTAATAGGAACTGTAAAACTAGTATGATGTTTAATGTGTAACATAGCGAATCTAACAAAACATTGAACGGTAATACTCATACATGTTTCTTAGCTGTTGTTGTAAAAGAAAATTTCTAAGTATAACAATGGTTTGTAAAAAAGAATATTTCCTCTAAAATAATGAAAGAAACATTTCAGCATAAACAAGAGTTTAAATTTTCTGCTTTATTAATCCTTGATTCCTGTAAAGCTATATAATTTCTGTTTTAGAGATTATCTCGAATTAAAATGTATGAGGTATTGAAGACTATGCCAATGATGAATTGCTAAGTTCCAACAATGTACCTCATCTCCTTAATAATGCATGTGTGAAGTGACAGATTTGGGACTCCAGTTTAATGTAAGACCTTTAATAGGCTTTTATCATCATTCTTGCTGTTCCTGGTTGCTGGTGGAGTGTTGAGTAGACTACTGTTTCTGCAAAGATTACCCACATTTTAGCAACTTTGATGTGTTTTTGCCATCATTATTAGAATTCATAGACGTACATATGAAACTACACCAGTGAGCTAATATTCAGATGGGATATTATGTACTGTACATTCGGGATTATTGTCAGCAAGGTTTATGAGATTGTCACAGCTTCTGTGTGAAGTGTGTTGTTTTCACACACAATAAAAATGGCACAATTAAATTGACCATATTTTAATATGCGTCAAAATTCTGTTCTTGATTATTATGAAGGCATATTATTTAGAGGGCAGTACGGTGGTGTGGTGGTTAGCACTGTCGCCTCACCTCAAGAAGGTCCTTGGTTCGACCCCTGGGGTCGACCTGGGCACCTTTCTGTGTGGAGTTTGCATGTTCTCCCCCTATCTCCGTGGGTTTCCTCTGGGTGCTCCAGTGTCTTCCCCCAGTCCAAAGACATGCACAGAAGGGATTAGGCTAATTTGGCTAATTGGCTACTCTAAATTGCCAGTAGGTGTGAATGTGAGTGTGAATGGCTGTCTGTCCCTGTGTGTTGTCCCTGTGGTGGATTGGTGACCTGCTCAGGGTGTACCCCGCCTCTCGCCCGAAGCCAGCTGGGATTGGCTCCAGCTTCCCCCCGCGACCCTGAATAGGATTAACTGGTAGAAGATGAGCGAGTGAGTATGAATTTAGACAAGTATAATCAATAAATTGCATAAACTAAGAACTTAGAGGCACCTCTCATAAGAATTACTTATTTAAATAGCATTATTTATATTAGTTAGTCTGTTATCAATGCCAGTTGGCCATTGAAAGGCTGTGTCTCAAACTGTTTACTAGCTTAATAAATATATATATATATATATATATATATATGCTAATAGTAGATAAAACAGTATCTTTATGGTAAGAGATTACCTACACCAATGTTCCGTTTTGACATACTTTTTAATGCACTGTTATGCTGTCTGGGACTCAAACAGTAGCAGAGGACAAATAGCTATTGATTCTACAGCTACTGACCATGCTCACTTGGGCTGAAAGTGTGTTGAATACCCAAACAGCTCCAGTGTTTTTGTTGCAAACAGAGTGAAGGAAGTGGAAAGAGCAAATATATTTTCAGGTCATTCTGACGCTAGCAGACAGTGATGCACTTCAGGGAAGCCATTAATCCACAATCATTTCATTAACCCAAAACCATCTGATGGACAGCCATCCCACCCAGGGTATATTTCTGCCTCACACCCAGGGTTCCCAAGATAGGCTCTGGATCCACCATCACCCTGACCTGGAGGTGGTTGAAATGGTTACTGAAAGTGAGTGAGTGATTTAAACCCAAACCTGGTTGCCTCTGTCAGGAGGTAAAGGAAATGAAGATAACGACTCTAAATATACCTCCAAATGAGCACAGACATGTTTATGGAACACAAAGACATTGTTCTGCAATAACTATCTGTAAGATTTGAACCCTGCACACACTACAGGGTACCTCCAACCATGTTTGTCATTATATTTTAAAAAAACTCAGTGCTGTTATAGGGGAGACATATTAATAATATTAATATGTTATATTATATTAATAATACATATTAATAGTAGGGGTGATGATAGCACTGAAATTGTTATTATTATTATTATTATTATTATTATTATTATTATTATTATTATTATTATTATTAATTTAGATCATTGGATAAACCTAGATGATGCTTTTATTCAAAGCAGCTTACGACTGAACCAGAATACAAGTGAGCAGATGAGGGTGAGGGCCTTGCTCAAGAGCCCATCAGTGGCAGTTGGCAAGAGTCTGAACTCCTGACCATTTGCTCTGTAGCCCAATGCCTAACCACAGAACTACCACTACTTAAATGAGTAGCACAGTGGTGTAGTAGTGGGTAGCTCTGCTGCCTCACAGCTCCAGGAATCCTGGTTCAGTCCTGCATTCGATGTATTTTCAGTTACCCCTTATCCACTAAAGCAGGTTGAAGGCTGGTTTGGAGATGGTGCCTATTCTCCAACCAGTTATTTCGATAACCAAAGAACTGTCTCTATGATAAGTGGTATGAGAGCAGCACCATCACTTTGCTGGCCTAGTACCAAGAACCATTTAGGGTCTATGACTAAAAAGACCAACTAAATCTTTGTGGCCAGCATTTAAAAATAAATCACAGCTAGTATAGCATCCAGTCTGCCTAATCCATAGAAGAAGAAGAAGAAGAAGAAGAAGAAGAAGAAGAAGAAGAAGAAGAAACAAAGCTTTACTACAGATGAGAACGTGTTAGCATAGTATTGCTGGGAAAGTGGAGATGTATACAGACATATAAAATGACCTAATGATGTGGTCCTATGATGGCTCCCTAGCCAGTGGAAAAACAAACCAGTTTTTAGTAGACCAGTTCAAAACCAGTACTGGCACCAACCCAGAACTATCACCTAGTGCTTGTTGGTGAAAAGGGAGTGTGTGTGTGTGTGTGTGTGTGTGTGTGTTGCCCATGGGCTCTCTTGTTTCCTCCCGCTTTCCCAATATGTTCCTTGATGAATGTGTGTGTGTGTGTGTGTGTGTGATGGCAGTCTGATCCAGGGTGCTTTCTCACCTCCAGTGTGTTCCAGAAATGAAACAGTTAACGAATTACTAAGTGTATGATCATTTTATTTTATTTGTACAATAAAAACAATCGGATTACTCTCTGATGGGACAAAAAACCCCAAAAACAACCGGTGTCTACTTTTAGCAGTCCCTACATGGGCTAGTCGGATATCATATACTATTCTGCACATGTTTCATAAAGGGTGCCAATAATTCTGGAGCTGACCGGATGGCAGTAATGGCACACGAACTGGTAACATCAGAAGACTATGAGAAGTGTTTGGATAGCAAACAAAGCCCAGTTGTTACTGAAAGACTCTGAAAGAGCAGGGACAGAGTGAATGGTGCTGTGGATGATCTTTTATTCCGGAGACGCTAGTAGCGCTGCACTGTCGCCGCCTTCACCCGGTATTGAAAGTGAAGCTGGGTTTGTGCCAGCAGCAGCAGGCAGCGCGGCTCGCCTCCATTAGCAGCGCTGTCACTCGCACACACAGTGATGGGAAAGAAAACCCGCACAGGGACGGGCCGAAGGACCATTTTACAGCTCTCACCGCCAGGACTGCGTAGCGGCACGGGAGCAGGCCGAGACGACGCTGTAGGCTCTGGGTCTGAAGGTGAGAACCCTTCCCTTGTGTGTGTGTTTATTTCTCTCGTCTTTCGGACAGTTTGGTCAGGACCGGTGTTTAAATCTTCCCATGACGGAGGTCATGAACACACCCGAGCCGCGCTAAGACAGATTGGTCCGGCTCGTGCGTGCCATTTTGGCTAATCACGAATAAGCTAAAGTGAATAAGCTAGGCAGCTAATTTACCAAGCTAGGCCACTACCAACCGAAAATAATAATTATATTCATATTTAGGTAGCTATGTAAATATTAATCCGAGATAAAAAAAAAGCTTGCTGGGAATGGCAAGGAAAAGTGTTGCTACTTAAGCAGGAAATAAAAAAGCTAACACGGTAACAAAATGTTCTTGGTAACGAAGTTAGCTTGCTAATCCTGCTAGCCTGGTAGAGATTACCAGCAAACAAAACATCCGTGTGACCTAGGCGAATAATAAAAAAGGCACAAAACACCGAACAAAGATGTTTTTTTTTTTTTTTTTTTTAATGTGTGTGTATTTAACAGTCGGTTGTTTCTCTGTGTGGATACTCTTGTGTATGAGAGTAAAGAGGAGATGATTAAATAGCTTCGCTGCTGTAGTGTTTTCCGGACAAACTGAAAGTTAGCTAACATTCAGGAACGCCGCGTTTCTCAACACGGGAGTCTGGTTTTAAAATAAGCTGAGGCTTGATGTATAAACTGCTATCCAGTTTTGCTGTGGGTTTATTACGTGATAATGGTTATGAACTAGCTTCTAGTTTAAATTTAAACCCAGCCTGGTCTGAGCTGCTGCTAAATCACAGGCCGAGCAGCTCATGGCTTAGCTTATCTAGTAATGCTCCAGATTTCTAATCAGTCATCTCAGTGGAGCAATACATACCTGAGATGTTCTGACTGCTTTATTAATAAATGAAAATGTTGCATTAGTATTAGTAGCGGTAATTCCTGTGTTTTGATGGCTAATCCGACTAAGAGGGGTTTTTCAGCAGAGCTGATTGATTGGTGACTGAAATTAAAGGGTTTAAAAGTCATCCCAGTTACACCAATGGATTTCTTTTTGAAAGTTGTTCATTTCCTTATCTATAGTCTCAACCTGTGGAAAAGTTAGGAATACCAAGGTATACATGGAAACACTTGTTTAAACAGTGGGATTAAAGTCATAATTCACATTTGTGCTAGGAACATGTGAAATTTCTCTGCACTGAAAAGAGAGCCTGGCTTCTTTTAGGCATTTCAGTAGGAAAATGTCTCCGCTATGTTCGGTTTTCTAAGCAATTGAGTAATTGTCTTTTAGGGGAGACAGAGGGTAATACAGGCAAGGACGGGCAAGGAGTGTACAGGGAGGCGAACATGGAAATGAAGACCCCAGCAGTGAAGGCAACGCGTGAGTAAAGAATATACTGACTGCTGCCTGTCAAGATTCAGTTTACCTGGTTTTATTAGTTTATTTTCCATTGTTGAGGAATAGCAATCATAAACAAAGCAAAATGGACAAAATACTCAATCAAATAAATGTTGGCATTTAAAGAGGATCTAATGTCAGTTGTTGCTTAACCTTGTATTACACATAGCGTATATTTATTATTAAAGATTGTAAGTGTAAAAGAGTTTACTTCTTGATTATGTAAGTTACAACAAGAAAGACTGGCAATTGATATACATGTACATATAAGATGGCAAGGAAAGCTGATCACTCATGAACAGTAAACCAGAAAAAAAAATTAAACTTTTACTTTCAAAAATGTTTCCTTTAATTTTCAGCCTATGGGTGAAATAACATGAAATAATAGCAAGTCAGTTTTCTTTAAAGGGTGGATCTATTTCAAGTAATGTGGGGTTTTGAATGTATACTCTAAAGTTATCCTGAAGTGACATGCTGTGCATGGATTTGTTTTATAGAGGGCTTGTCTTTGCTTGGTGCTTATGAGGACAGTGATGAGGAGGATGCATCTGAGGCAAGCGGTTCTTCAGTCAAAGCTAAGATTAATCGCTCTGCAGACATTGACAGCACACTTGCAAGTTTTATGGCTGTGAGTAGCATTGTTTCATTTTCCTGATATGGTCCTTAAGTAACTTGCAATATTTGTCTTGATGTATTTACTCTGTTTTATTTACTCAGATTGGAAATCACCATTGTAATGACTTCTGTGTCTGTGTGAGTGGTGCTATTAGTTTTTTCTTTATGTTTGCTACAGGAAATCGATGCGATCACCACTCAGCCAGTCCAGACTGAGGATAATACAAAAGAGGAGCCCAGTGCTCCAGCACCTACCCCTCCTCGCCCTGAACCCAAGACAGAGCAGCAAACTTATGCACAGAATGGCTCTACACAGGAATTTCAGTATAATACACAGTACTCCCTGGCAGGAGGTGAGTAAATTAATAGGCAGGCTTTGAATTTCACTATGAAAGCTAAAAGGACAGTCCCTACCATCAACACATTCTTAAAATATTTAGGATGACCTTGAATGTGCCCCCCAACTTAACTCCTTTTCCCTTTTTGGTTGCTGAAAATAGTGCAAAAGGACAAAAAGAAAGTTGTGACAGAAACGCTATAAATTTTTGTTAAAAAAAAAAACACATCTTTTAACCCTTTATCGCTAATTGATGGCTTTATAATATATTTGTTAATGACAGTGGTTGCATAGATGCTAATTACAATGAAACAGAACTTTAAAAAAAAAAAGCATTAATTTTAGGATTTTAAGACACACTGTTCCAGGAACAAACTTGGAACTTATAGTTTTTGCGTTTTTGTTTTAGCTGGGGTTGAAATGGGTGATTGGCAGGAGGTATGGGATGAAAACACGGGCTGCTACTACTACTGGAACACCCAGACTAATGAGGTGGCCTGGGAGCTTCCCCATTATCTGGCTGATCAGATGCAGAGTCTACAGCAGTACACAGAGAGGTGAGCTTTGGAAATTAAATGTTATGAAAAATTGCATGAGGTAGCAATTTTTTAAAAACGTAATCTGTTAAAATGAGAGATTTTGGTTTAAAAAATATTTTATGTCAAGCAGATTATTCTGCATAAGCCTTATTTTAAATATAATCACAGTAAATTTCAGTTGAACAGTTGTATATTTCACAGCTCATCTGTTAACGCCAGTGAGGTGTTGCATCATGCAGTGAGTTATCCTGAACAGCACTCGGCCCCGGCTGTCACCACATCGAAACAGGAACCAAAAAAGAAGGCATGTTTTAAAATGTTTACTTTGTCCCAATAGCTGTTATTCATTTAATTCACAGATGCTGTTTCATGTATTAAACAATCCAGTCTGGTTAAATGATGATGGATGATAGATAATTTCTTAACCTCTGTCTTTACACAGGAAGTCATGGAGAATGTAGTGGCTTTAACTAGTGATGAGGAGGAGAGGAAAGGGGTAGCTGCCTCTCTCCTTGCACCTCTAATACCAGCTGACGTGAAAGAGGCAGAAGAGAAGTGGAGGAAGAAGATTCTAGCAATGGAGGAGAAGGTTGAGAGTGTTCTGGAGGTTGAGGGAGAGGCGCCTGTAGGCTCTCCTGCTCTGTGTGATGGAGAAAGCCCTGCTCAGTGTAATCAGCAAAGTAGCAACCACTCTAGAGAAAACACTGATGGAGAAGAAGAGCCTGAGGAGGATACCAAGGAACTGGAGCTTGCTTTAGAGAGGAAAAAGGTATGACACTAAACTATTTAATCAGTAATATCACACTTATGATTTTAATAGTGTGGACTCCTGTGACCTTTCAAATATGAAGTAAATTTCTTAAAAATGCAGCATAATTACAATAAGTATGCCTACTTTGTGCCCTGACATGTGTGTTGCTCCTATTAATGCTATTGTATAATCACAACTAAAATTAAAACCTTTACTTGAGCTGCGCTGTAAGAAATCTCCTATTTTACAAAGTTGCTTAAGATTTGGATTTTGAAACTGAACATTTTCAACATGAGAGTGCTTTAATGATGGCCTTCCTTTTATGTAATATTTAATCTTTAATCCTGTTATTTTAAGTACCCCAAATATCTGGTCCATAATCTGACATGCAACATCAGACAAGAGTGTCTAAAACATTGTCTGAGAGAACTGTGTGTGGGTGGTGGTGGTGGGGTGTTTGCATAAGTACACACCCCTTAAGAAATAGTTTGTTAATGCACCTTTTATTTATTTATATATATATTTTTTATTTTAATTTTTGCAAAAAAATTATTCAGATTTATCCAGTTGCAAGGGGCTCTTGTGTGGACTGTCCTTTTCAAGTCACTCTGCAGGTTGTCCATAGGATTTTGAGCAGGGTTCTGCTGATATTTATGTGGGGTTAATCAGAATCAATATACTGATGATGGGTATATGATTTTGAGTGTGTTTTGTTTAATTCACAGTCATATGTCTTAGAAAAAAAACTATGCACACTTGCACATATCCTTTTTCCCCATAATTTTTTTTTAAAACAAGAGCATGTAGGGTTTTTTTTGTTTTGTTTTTTTATTTTATCAGACAATGCGAATCAGAACAAAAATTGACCAGCGGCTGATTGATCAGCGCATCCTTGACTATAAACATTCTAAAGCAGTGTTTACTCTGTCATCCCAGGCTGAACTTCGGGCCTTAGAAGAAGGTGATGGCAGTGCCGGTGGTTCAAGCCCCTGTTCTGAGGCAAGTCAGGAGGGTTCTCGAGGCCTCCTGAAAAAGACTAAGTGGAAAACAGCTTTTATTCGGGCACAGAGTCCTGACTCAAACAGCAGAGGCTCTGACAAAACAGAATGGGACAATGCTGAACCTGTGGATATAGGTAACCCCAAAAAATGAATACCTTTAATGCAGTACTACAACCTTAAGGACATATGTAAGGCTATCAAAAATGTCTTTTATTAGGCATGGTATTAGTAACTGCAACTGAACATTTATTGGCAGTGTGTTGCTTACAGGAAATAACTTTACCGAAGCTTTAACAAAAGAAAGCATCCTAAAAGTATTTTAAACAGACAAACAGTGAATAAAATTCTTATTTCACATGTTGCTACTACTTGGTCATCATTATCAATTGCCTTTTAGCTATGGGTTTTATTTCAGAAGTTCCCAACAGCTGATTTTCACCCGTTTTGGGTATTTGGTGTTTTAATTGTTTTCTAGCACATTCCAAAACAGCTGAAAAACAAGAGGAGAAAGAGGAGCAGGAAAAAACTGTATCCAAAACACCAGAGGAGGACACAGCAGACCTTAAGGTAACAAATATAGAGCCAGTTTATGTAAAATAGCCAATTACAACAAATATTGAATGAAGTGTTCAGTTGTGGGTAGTGTTGTTACTATGCATGTTCATGTTCCTGAAATGGCTTTTTCAGTTTCAGATTGGCGAGCTTGCCAATACATTAACCAGCAAAATGGAATTCTTGGGAATTGACAAAAAGGCCATCTCCAACTTTCAACTGCTTTTGTTACAAACTGAGGTAGATGAAGTTTTAATATTATTCCTTTAACCTCTGCAAATGTTCTTTTCTCCAGTAGGTTTAGTCTGTGTAGTAATCCACTGAGCACTGTAATTTGGAGTAAATGACCACATTTTATATAAATCTCATAACTCTGTGGCACTGTGATTCTGAGTGTTGATGAGCCCTTTGTTACATCATCTTTTTCTTATAGACGCGGATAGCAGATTGGCGAGAAGGAGCTCTGAATGGAAATTATCTTCGCCGCAGGTTGCAGGAAGCTGCTGAGCACATAAAACATTACGAACTTAACGCCACTCCCAAGGGCTGGTCCTGCCACTGGGACAGGTACGAGCTCCTTACCTTTCACATCTTTATCACTCCACACCCCTCCCTAAAAAACTCTTAACTCCCACCCCACACTTGTGACTATTGACTACTTTACCTCTGCAATATGGCAAATGCCTGACTGGTTTGTAGTATTGGGAAATGTCGCCAAACGAGGAGAAAGATCCAAAGTTGTGTTATAAGGGAACGTCTGTAAAGAGCCAACTGACAGCAACAGAGCCCCAAAGAGATGAGCCCAGTCACCCCCAAATCAGACAGAATGGTCCACTAGCTCTTAGGAAGGTGCTTGCACGTGCAAGAGCTTTGAACTTTACAGGACTGCCCCAAAAATGATGGGAGAGTGATTGACACAGAGTGACTACATGGGAGCACACAAGCATCAATTAAAGCGAAGACGGTGCCTTGCCATGGGAGCCTGAAGGTCAGACCAATCTACTTTGTTTACTGTTTTTCTTTCCATGCAACATTTGATGATTTGTATAAATACTGTTTCCTTTACCCTCTTCTGAAGATGTCTTCTCAAAGGCATCTCGGTGGGTTTTTGTCTGTGTGAGTATTGCCATGACTACTGTTCAATAAATGTTCCAGGATTTGCTGTCATTTTTGTTGATTATTGAGCGCAAGGTGGGTTCATCACCAGTGTTCCCCATCCAATCTGGCTCCTCTCCTGGGCTTAATGCAAAGCCCAGCACAACATTTTTCATTAGGGAACTTGAGACCCCCTGCTCCCCTTAAGTCTCCCTGGGTGTCATGTTAAGGGTCCAGCTGGTAAGACAGTGTTGTGTGTTTGTTTCTCCTCCTCTAGAGATCACAGGCGATACTTCTATGTGAATGACCGGACCAATGCCTCCCAGTGGGAATTTCCAGTAGTGAAGGAAGAAGACGAAGATGCCAAGCCACCCCAACCCTCTGCAGTTTGTCAGGAAAATGCAGGTCAACTACCTCCCGAGGCTTCCAGTGATCTAGTAGGTAAGGTGTCTGTTTAACTACCAATATTCAAAGGTCAGAACAAAGAAAGATGACAGTTTCTGAACATATATTTTATTTAGCTGTTTGACCAAATTCAGTCTTTCTGTAAAGTTTGATTTTTCAGGCTGATGTTCACATTTAATGCTGTACATGTGATGCTAAATGTTAAAATATAGTGGTAAAACATCTGATGTAGTTAAAGGATGGCTAATGTTTAATACAGGTAGCTCCTTCGTTGAAAGCCAGTCCTATTGGTCAGCTCCTCAACCTCCACTTCCTCCAGACACACCCCCTCCTCCCACAGAACAACCACCTCCACCACCACCACCTCCTGAATCTCCACCTCCACCCCCTCCCCCACCCCTCAGTGATGATGGAGAGATCGAGGAGGTAGAAATGGAAGATGAGGATGCTGAGCCTCCTGCTCCTGGAACAGAGGAATTCAGGGTATGCTTTTTTTAAATTTTTTTATTTGCAGGTATAATTTGTGCCTTCAATATGGGACTGTGTTTCATGTTACATTTTTCTGTGTACACTTGAGTTTAAGCATTTGCTTTCCTCAGGCCAGTGAAGCAGCAGCCAATCAAGGAGCCATGGCTAAAGCCCAGAAGAGGAAAGCTCCAGGCTCTGAACAGATGAACAAAGCCGTCACTATTGGGAGCAGTCCCATACTCTACACCCAGCCTACTGCCACAGCAGGTGACTTAGGAGGCCAGCATGAAAACACTTGATTCATATACGTTTAACTGGTCTTGTATGCTGAATATTATTAATTTTTGCTGAAATAATCTAACGGTTAACAGTTCCTGTAAAATATGTATTTTACTTCATAATCTCACAGCCCCTATAATCACTGCAAATGCCTATTGGGGAATGGCTGCCGTAGCTGCACCTACTCTTCCATCAGAGCCTTTGGTTCCACCAGTGCCAGCTGCACCCTCTCAACCTCCAGTTCTACCACCACAACCTCCAGTTGAACCAGTGTCCACAAAGATGCCTGTAGACAAAACTAAGAAGCTAAAGAAGGACAAGGTAGGGTAATTCAGTCTCTCTCACTCACACACACACACACACACACACACTCACAAACTGTATATCACATTACTCACTCTTATAATTACTGTTCTCAATCTGTGGGTTTGATAAAATTCCATTCCATGGAATAGCCTGATGAAGAAACTTGTTTTTCAGATGAAAAAGAGCAAGACAAAGATGCCATCTTTAGTGAAAAAATGGCAGAGCATCCAGAGGGAACTAGATGAAGAGGAGAAGTCCAGCTCTAGTGATGAAGATAGAGACCAACTAAACAATAGGCGCATTGAAGAGTGGAAACTCCAACAGCTTGCCTCGTAAGTCCAATGAAAAGCAGTGAACTTTGATCCTCCTTTTCATGTATTTCTAGATATTTAAAGAGCATGCTTGAACATGCTTCTCATTTCATTCCTTGTCACTGTTTTTGTAATAAAATGCTCTCACTTGTTTTTTTTTTCCTTCTCACAAATGCAGTGGAAAGGCAATGAAGAATGCTAACTTTGAGGCTCTGCCTGAAGACTGGAGAGAAAGATTGCTAAAGAAGAGGAAGATGATGCAGAGTTCATAGCATTGGCCCTTCAGTTTGAAATGGACTCTCTAGAACTGTAGATTTCTTTTCTCATGCTGTTCCCAGAGGATGGATGAGATTGGACTGAATGTTTTTATATCACCTCTATTCATGTGGTGAATTTTTCTGCAGAAAGACAAGTGTCTCTCCTTATTGATTTTGTTTTGTAAACATAACTCCCAGTGTACAGAGTATTTTTTTTTTATGTTAATTTTTTTTTGTTAGATCCCTCGGTCATCAACATTGATCCATGGTGATTGCAGTGCAACCTGCCACCTTTTTTATTTTAGCATGTGTTGACTTTGAGACTAGTACTTTTTATAGATTGTGGCAAGTATTATGATGTTTTTTAGGACGTACTGTGCCATGATCATAAGTCTTTGATCCCAACACCGTTTACTGTAGGAATGAATGCTTTTTTTTATTGTCCATGCATCGCTGATATCTTAAAGCTTATGAATTGTGTCGTTAGCTTCAGCCACACGAAGTGATGGAATAATACACAATTGCACATGGTGGAAAACACTGGTTTTCTCTGAGTTGGTGATCAGATATTTAGTTTGTTGATGAAGGACCTGTATATAAGTACTCACTCTTGGGGTGAAATTTCTTATGTCGGTGGATTACATGTCTGTGCTGGGTATAGGCTTTGCAATAATGCTTGATAAACAGACTAACAACATAAATTTCAATGTGGAGAAAGTTCAGCCATGCTAGTCTTTTCAAATGCCCAACCTGAAAAAAAGGGTTCATTTTACTGTGGTGTAACACAAATCTTCCCCTGCAGTCTTCTGTATAGCCGTGTCCCTTACTGGCAATGGGAGTGGGGTTATTATTAAAGTTTTCTATGTTGTAAATAATAAATAAATTTATACCACCTGTGTAAGATTTTTTTTAAAGTTCTGAATAATGCAATACTTAAAGATGTGTACTGACCTTTAGACTTTTTTTAGACCATTCAAAGGACCAATGTAGATAAGAGAAAATATGAGTGTGTGTGTGTGTTTATTTATTTATTAATCTATTTATTTAAATTATTTTTAAAAAGTGTGTGCAATGAATGCATTAAAGGGGCATGTGTGCTATTGTTAGGTGTGCAATATGCAAACAGAAAATGGGAAAACATTGGCATGTACGAAGCGGAAGGGGAAAATGGCCTGGGCTGTTTGTTCGGCACCCGATCATGTGGTTGTGACCAGATGCAAAATTTTGATGAATATTTTTTGGTCAGGAACTAATTTGTTAGTCTTCGGAGGCATTCGTGACCAGAGGTTACACTGTATTTGGGACTGTGGCTGTGAGGATTTGTGCTCACTCGGCTATAAGACCAGCATTGGGTCCATGTGCTAATGTCTGGTGAGGAGGTCAGGGGTGAAGTCACTGTTTCAGTTCATCTCAAAGGTGTTCAGTGTGGATGATGTCAGGACTTCGAGTTTTTTCTCTCCAACCTTACCAAACCATGTCTACATGGAGCTTGCTTTGTACTCAGCAGTATTGTCATGCTGGAACAGGTTTGGGCCTCTTAGTTCAAGTGAAGGGAAATCTTAAATCTACAGCATATAAAGACATTTCTGTACGATTGGGTGCTTCCCACTTTGTGGCAATATTCTGGGGAAGAACCACACATGGGTGTGATGGCCAGGTGTCCACATAATTTCGTGTATAATGTGTACATCATTTAGGGTTAGGGGGGTTTTAATTCAATGTCTGGAAGCCCAAAACAAAATTCTGCTTGAATGCAGTAAACAAAGACATTTATGTTACGACCAAACAAACGAAAAGGCAAGCATGTGTAAGGTGTGACATCGGGTCAGAGGGCTTCTTTTACATTAAATTGAATGTGTTTATTGTCATTGTACATGGTCGGTACTCTGAAATGAGGAGAGCTGCTCCTCCATGGTGCCTACACAAACAAACAAACAAACAAATAAATAAAAATGGATACATTAAATATCATATCACAAATAAACGAAGATGAAAGTAATAAATAAAATACACATACAGTACATCCCCTAACCAAAAGGAAAATGGTAAAATGAAAAATAACTATATATATATTTGTTTGATTGATTGATTGAT
>JAQLOM010000012.1:12646571-12662737 GCA_030068315.1 Chrysichthys thysi | reverse complement strand
TGTGTGTGTGTGTGTGTGTGTGTGTGTGTGTGTGTGTGTGTGTGTGTGTGTGTGTGTGTGTGTGTGTGTTTTAGCAGAAATGTTGAAGTCGAAATGTGATGAAATAATTATTTTTCTAGTTAAATGTTAAATGTTCAATGAAATTGGCGAATTTGTTTCTCAGGTCATTTAATGTTGTATGGTACATTCACCTCAGAATATCTTTAGCTCAGTCCATTTTAAATTAATCACATTAACAATATAACGACACCATACACTGTAACAAAGAAAATGTATGCCTTCTTTTGTTACGTCAATGAAAATTTACATCTTGGGGAGTAAATGATGCTTATGAATGTCCAGTAAAAGACTTTTTGTACTACATTTGTAGATAAGAGGTCCATAGTAAAATACTATGTGCAGTTGTTTCAATGTTTTTTGTTAATTTCAAACCTAGTCCATATTTCTATTATGTCTATTGCTTATTGGGGCAGTGGTAGCCTAGTGGTGGGCAGTGGTAGCCTAGTGGCAGGCTAGTGGGGGGCAGGGGTAGCCTAGTGGTCCTAACCCAAGGCCCAGGACCAATAAGGTACACTGAGGTACCCTGAGCAAGGTACTGTCCCCAAGCACTGCTCCCTGGGCGCTGCACTGTTTGGCTGCCCCCTGCTTCACTTGGTGAATGGGTTAAATATAGAGAAGTAATGTCACTGTCACGCTATGCTGTGGTGTTTCATGTGTGATGATCACTAGTATCACTTTAGAACTGTTCAGATTTGTCCATTTCTGTACTGTTCACACATCCTTTTGTAGTTAAAAAGCCTATAACGTTTTATAAATTATAATGTAACTGTTAAGTCATTGCCTACAGCAGATTTGGGTCACCTAACAAATTTGGAAATGCACTGCATTTGTAAAAGATTCAGAGACATCAAAAGGAAGGTGAGCCAGGGAAGTAGACACATGCAGCTTGATTACAGAGTTAATCTGCTAGGTTCAGGACCTCTCTTCTCAAATGTCTTCTCTTACTGGTTTTGGGTGTTTGTATGTGAGGTAAATTTGTTTTTCATTTTTATTTTCTGTCACACATCTAGTCTCTTTCAACATGGAGAAATATCTCAGGACCAGACAGCTGCTAATTGATCTCGATGGTGAAAGGGCTATCCCACGTCTGAGGGAGCCACTGGAACTCTTTTCTATCCCTTCTATTTCCTGTCCCTTCCAGGGTGTTCGCTGGCCAGTTGAATGTGAAGTCATCTGTGACAAAATCCATCACATAGGTATCCATTCTTTATGCATTTGATCCAGAAATATTCACACTGCTTCCTTGTTACTGTTTTTTTTTAACAACAACTTACAACTGTGTATTGATTCAGAATGGGATCCTCCAGAACCAGAACCATTTTATCGACAGACAGGCCTTGAGAGGACACCTATGCCAGGGGGAGAAGAAAAAGGAATCACGGTGTATTGTGCAGACTCTGGTAACACTCAACATGCAGAAATTTTTTGCCAAGCACTGTTTGAAACCAACAGTGATCTGAACCTTCTTAGATCATTTACTTTATCAATGACTTTAAAACTGTTACTTATGACACCTTTCTTTCTGTGTTTTCTGTGTGCTTATTAAGCCACAAAAATGTCTTACTTCACCCGTTCCCGTGTTGGAGGTAGCAGGAAGCATATAAAGAATTTCACATCTAGTGCCAACAGCCAAGAGACACCTACTCTGACATTTGAGTCCAGATTTGAGAGTGGTAATCTTCAAAAAGCAGTTAAAATGTAAGTCCTAAAAATAACATTTCCATATTTTTTTATTGCGAAAGGGCAGAGTAGGAATCAAGACTTTTCCACCCCACATTGAGAGCAGGCAGCTGCAACTGGTTCTAGACCTGGATTACTAGCAAACTGAAATGGACAAAAAGCAATAAAGAGGAATTGTTAGTTTTATATATATGTAGGCTGCAATATTTCCTTTATTCATATTAATATAGCAAGGAAGAAGTAGTTATCAGCAAAAAAAAAATACATTTATACAGTCCCCCCCAAAAGTATTGAAATGACCACTTCTTTTGTTTTTGCTCTACACTGAGGACATTTGAGTTTGAGATCAGAAAGTGAATGAGACAATACAAGAGAATTTCAGCTTTATTTCCTGATACATACTGTATCTAAATGTAAATAACTTGCAGCATGGCACCTTTGGTAACAGACCACCCAATTTTTAGGTGAGCAAAACTATAGGAACAGATCGTCTTAAAAGTAAATTAAAGTAAATAACACTTAATATTTTATGCATATCCCTTGCTTGCAATAACTGTATTAAGTCATCCTGACATCATCAAACTGTAGCTTTCTTCTTTTGTGATGCTTCCCAATGCTTCCACAGCTTCTGTCAGTTGTTGTGTTTTGGGGGGATTTCTCTCTTCAGTCTTAGAAGGTGAATTGAGTTAAGGATTGTTGATTGACTTGGTCAGTCTAAAACCTTACACTGTTTGCCCCTGTTGAAGTACTGTGTTGTGTTGGTAGTGTGTTTTAGTTCATTGTCTAGCTGCATGATGAGAGTCCTCCCAATTAAACTGGGTGTTTCCGTAGACTTCTGAATTCATTCTGCTGCTACTCTACTATCATGAGTTCACCTCATCAATAAAGATTAGTGAGCCCGCTGAAGAAGCTGCCATGCAAGCCCAAGCCATGACACTACCTCCACTATGCTTAACTGATAAGTTTGTATGTTTTGGATCATGAGCAGATCTTTTTTTTTCTCCACAGTTTGGCCTTTCCAGCACTTTGGTAGTGGTTAATTTTGGTTCCAGAAATTTTGTGACTCATTTTATGTTTGTTTGCAAATTCCAGTCTGTCCAATTCTTACTGCTGTTGAGTGGTTTGCATCTAGCGTTATGGCCGCTATGTTTGTTATCTCGAAGTCTTCTTCAAATGGTGAATTGTGAAATCTTCACCACTGCCCTCTTGAGGTTTTTCTTCATAGCTCTCACAATATACCTGTTACCAATTGCTGCTGTTGTCCTTGGTCATCGACCTGTTAGATGTCTGGTTGTTGGTACACCAGTGTTTTCTTTTCCTTCTGAACGCTTGTGCAATGGCTGTGATTGAGTTTCCCCTGCAAAACGGCTTGCTTTTTGCCCATAGTCAAGTTTATGGTCTTCAGGTTGGTTTAACCATTTTGAGAACAAATGCAGTCTTCACAGCCAACCCCTGGGCAACAGAATTGCCACATGTTGTAATATTTTTGATCTCATGCCATGTTCTAAGTTGTTTAACTTGGGGAAATATCAAGAAATAAAAGCTCTTAGTTTGATCTATTGGTTCATTGAATTTTTTTTTAATCTCAAACCCATTTGTCTTCAGTGTATAACAAATCAAAAAGAATTCGCCTTGCTGTTCCAATACTTCTGGAGGGAATTGTATATTAACAACTGTTTTAGGTAATGAGACCCCTTAACTTTCCACAACATTCACTAGTTAGCTAACTATCTGTTATTATCCAGCATGCAGATATTCATGGACTATTAATAGATGAACTCAGCAAAATGTTTATTGTTTTCAAACTGTAACTCAAGTAATTCTCCTCATATTGTAGAACTAGTAGTCATTTAGAGCCCACATACAACCAGCAGGATTTTAGCATTTAGTGTGACACTGTATTGCCATATACCAAAATCCAGTGATTAACACACGAGTCATCTTCAGCACGTCTAGATTTTACCTCTTCCCATTAATTTTTTGTTAATGTTTGGTGCCCCTAATTAAAGAATGGTTTTCTTTCTCTCTCTCTCTCTCTCTCTCTCTCTCTCTCTCTCTCTCTCTCTCTCTCTCACTCTCTCATATAAATATATGTATGTATATAGTGTAAACATTAAATGGTGATATTTTCTCTTTTCAGTGGTCATTATGACTATGAGCTTACTTTACGCAATGACATGTACACCACAAAGCACACACAGTGGTTCTACTTTCGTGTGAAGAACATGAAGGCCGGTGTCGCATACCGTTTCACGATCATCAACCTGATGAAATCTAGCAGTCTGTATGAAGCAGGCATGCGTCCACTGCTGTACTCTGAGATCAGTGCCTGGCTGAAGGGAGAGGGTTGGTACCGTTCAGGCAACAACATTCGGTGAGTTTACATCGCTGTTAAATCTGTCAGTCACACTTCGTATTAACAATAAAAGTTTGAAACCCTGCATGCCTATTGTATTTTTTTTATAAAAGGTATTATCGGAATCATAGTGAAAAAGATGGCAAACCACTCTATTCGCTTACCTGGACACTTGAGTTTCCTCATGAAAATGATACCTGCTACTTGGCCCACTGCTACCCATACACTTACTCGGACCTGCAACACTATCTACAAGGTGTGGTTACAGACCCAGCTCGGGCAATGTACTGTAAAGTGAGGGTACTTTGCCGAAGCTTGGCAGGAAACTCTGTGTATGTGCTGACTATCACTGCACCCTGTGGCACTTGGCAAGAACGAAGAAAGAGGCGAGCGGTGGTAGTAACAGCACGGGTGCATCCGGGAGAAACAAACAGCTCATGGATGATGCAGGGCTTCTTGGATTTTCTGTTGGGTAAATCACCTGATGCACATCTGCTGAGGGAAACCTTTGTGTTTAAGGTTAGTGAATAAAGATGGCTTTTGTTCACATTTGTTTAAAATACTCCTACAAGGCAGTTCCATGTGAAACATATTTTGGGCAAGAATTCCCCATGTATATCCCTCAAATTTAGTCTCCCTTATTACTTCCATTCCAGAGTTTTCTGTCATTTAAATCTTATTTATATTTCCCTTTCAAACCTGACCTTGGAGCACTTGCGCAGTTTTGTTAATATCTTACAATGACTTGCATGTACAGTCCTTCCCTATCCTACTGGATGTTTATATATGCCATGCTGTGCTGGACTTTATTTTTGTTACCTTTTGTTATCATTTGAAGGTCAATTTGTACGTATGTTCAGTATCTTTCTTTGTCATTCATAAAAAAAGATGGAATAATATTGTCGAAGAAATACATTCACCATCCACTTTAATAGGATCATCTGTGCACCTGCACATTTATGAAGTTATCCAAGCAGCCAATTATGTAACAATAACACAATGTATAAAATCATACAGATACAGGTCAAGAGCTTCCCATTATTATTCCCATTAAACATCATAATGGGGAAAAAGTATGCTCTCTCTGACTTCATGCATGACATGGTTGTTGGTGCCAGATGGGCTGTTTTAAATATTGCAGAATGTGGTGATCGCCTGGGATTTTCCACATAGAATGATCTCTAGAGTTTATATTGAATAGGTGAAAAAAAAAAATCTGTGTGGGCAACAGTCCCTGGGTGGAAATGTCTTGTTCATTAAAGAGGTCAGAGGAAAATGGCCAGATTGGTTTGAGCTTTGAGGAAGGATACAGTAACTCATATACATACCCTTTACAACCATGGTGAGCAGAAAAGCATTCCTGTGTGCACACCACATTGAACCTTGAGGTGGATGGGCTACAACAGCAGAAGACCATGGTTAAAAACAGCACATTTTCCCCCCATTCTGATGTTTGATGTTAACTCTAAGTAGAACTCTTGATTAGAGAGCTGCATGAGTGAGCAGGAGTATAAGTGTTCCTAATAAAGCAACAGTAAGTGTACGTATGGTTATACAAAAAGGAATGAAATTGTGCATGTGATATTTGTGCATTTGTCATACCAAAAATGCAGTGCTTTTGAAAAAATATATGAAAACTGCTCCATTGGATCATCTGCATCTGCAGGTAGTGCCAATGCTGAACCCTGATGGTGTGGTAGTTGGGAACTATCGCTGCTCTCTGACAGGCCGTGATATGAACCGCAACTATCGCACTTTACTTAAGGAGTCGTTCCCCTGTGTGTGGTATACTCGCAACATGGTGAAACGGTAAGTAACACAGCTCATGTACATACAGTGGCACTTATTTCAGTGAAGTGAAGTTTTAACCCCCAATCTGTTGTACAACATCAAAATGAGCTGTGATTTGGCCTCAGATGTTCAGTCAGTTTCAGCTGTCTAGGTACATGTTCCCTTCTTCTCCTTTTGAGGGCCTTGCTGATGACCCAATTTACTCGCATTATACACTAATATAATATATACGCATTTTATTAGGAACACTATACCAACACTGGGTAGGTATTGAGAGCAAGCTCCCATTGCTCTTAGAACAGCCTCAGTTCTTCATAGTATACATTTCACAAGATTTTGGAAACATTTCTGTGATGTTCTGGTCTTAGTTGACATGATTGTATCATGTAATTCATTCAGATTTTTCAGGTGCAATTTCATGCATCTCCAAGGTGTTCCTCTAGATTCAAATCTAATGACTGGGAAGGCCACAGAAGAGCACTGAACTCATTGCGATGTTCATAAAACCAGTTTGAGGTGACCTTTGCTTTGTGACATGGTGCATTATCATGCCAGAAGCAGTCATTAGAAGAAGGTAAATTGTGGCCATGAAGGGGTGCACATCCTCAAGAACAATATTCAAATAGGCTGTGGCATTCAATAAATGATTACCGTAATTGGTATCAACAACTCTAAAGTGTGCCAAAAAATATTCCCCACACAATTACACCACCTCCACCAGCCTGGAGTGTCGATACAAGGCAGGCTGGGTCCATGGATTCATGCTGTTGGATCCTGTTCATCTGTGTGCCTCAGAAGAAATTGAGATTCACCAGACCAGGCTATGTTTTTACAGCCTTTCACCTTCCAGTTTTGGTGAGCCTGTGCCCACTGCAACCTCAGCTTTCTTTTCTTTTGTGAGTGGAAATTCCAGGAGATCAGCAGTGTCAAAAATACTTACAACATGTCATGGTCAAAATTGTATCTGCATGATTTTAAGTGCTGGACTGCTGCCACACAGTTGACTTAAATAATTGGATCAAGGGGTAGGTTTACAGGGGTTTACAATAAAGTACTCAGTGAGTATACATCTGCTTCATATGAAATATGGACTAATTTATGCAGGTGGTACAAAAGTGAGCTAATAATAGGAACGCGTGCTGCTTGCCAAGATCCAAGGAAGAACGGAAGAGCCATTTAAGATCAAAGGAAGGAATTAATAGAAGAGGGGAAAATACATTTCAGATGAGTTGGGGTACTTTTGTCCAGGGGTTATTGCTAATAAAAAGATAGCTTTGGAAATGTGCTGTTTATAATGCTGTTAAGGGCCAAATTGGGTTAAAAAATAACTGCACAGCTTTCCAGCCTTACCAGTAAGTCATGTATAATCAGTTTTGTATATTGCTGGGTTTTTATCCCTTTTAGATCTTGACTTTGTCTAATTTAACTGATGAAAATGGAGAAATGTGTAACTGTCTGTGGAAATAGCCTATGATTGTTTTAACAATCTAACCGTACTCAGCTGTGATGAATAAGGGCCATTGTTTCAACATATTTTCATGCATATTAAATGAGATATGTAAAGCTCATTGCTTTAACTCCTTAGGTTGCTTGCTGAGAGAGAAGTAGTGTTATACTGTGACTTTCATGGCCACAGCAGAAAAAACAATGTATTCATGTACGGTTGCACGGATCGTAAGGACACTTCACTACATCTTCAGGAGCGTGTCTTTCCTCTGATGATGAGCAAAAATGCCAAAGACATGGTAAGAATATGGTGAGGCTGTTTGTTTGCAGTTTGGGTTAGATGATGCATTAAAAGTGGGTCTTCAGTTTCATTATCACAGCACATTTGTTATTTCTAGTTTTCTTTCAGGAGTTGTAAATTTAAGATGCAGAAAGGCAAAGAAGGCACTGGTCGCATTGTAATGTGGAGGCTCGGCATCAGAAACAGCTATACTATGGAGTCCACCTTTGGAGGCTCCAGTTTAAGTAAAGGCCTTTAGTTTTTATAAAGTTTGCATAATGAGATGCTTGCAAGCTGACCATTTTCTGTCAGGCTGTTTTAGCTCCATAATGTTTATATCCTGCTATATAGGCCCTTAATATACTTGTAATCTCTGATATGTTAAAAGTAGTTTTTACACCTTAAAAAACAAACTGTTGTTTAAATTAAAAAATTTTTTTTTAAATTGTTTAGTGGTATTGTTATCCATGCCTGCTTGGATTGTCTTAGAATTTTTTTATGAAGTCAGTACTCATTCAAAGGTGACAGGAGAGGAACACACTTCTCTGTGGGGGACCTGAAGTCTATGGGCTACCACTTTTGTGATACCCTCCTGGACTTCTGTGATCCAGACCAAACCAAGGTTCTATATTTTTCGTGTCTTATCCAGTGTTGTGAAAGCTATTCTGCCATTAAGACAAAAATCTGGTTTAAAATGTTGTTAATTGTTTTCTTCAGACTGAACATTGTTTAAAGGAACTGGGAGTTTTGCTGAAGCAGGAGATCAGACGGAAGCTGGGCAGGGATGTGGAGTCCCTGGAGGGCCTCTTTGATCTAGGCATTGAGTCCAGGTAAACTCTACCAAGTCCAGGTAGAGTTTTTATCTACCCAAATCATTGCATTCACATTAATTGAGATGTGTTATCATAGGCAGAGATGATATAAATAGATAACATTGACTAAAATATTAATAGGTAGTGTATAAATCTCAGAAAGACAGCTGTATTACCTAAGGCCTGCCTTGTGGGTATGGCATTAGCAGAAAATCTATTACACTGACTCTGGCACAGATATATGGGGCATTACTTACAGAGAAACCTGCATGCACAGTAGCCTCAACATCCTTTATGATGTTTTTGGAGCCAAAGATCACACATTATCTTGCTCAACCTCTTATGGGTATATAAATCTCTCATGATGGTATATGCCATGAAAAATAAGTGCCTGGGAATATTTGCAAGATGACTGCATAGTGAACAGGTTTTACTATAAGGACAAAAAGTAAGCCTACTGTAACTTTTTGCAGACTTTTTGTTAGAGTATAATAAGTGACTAACAATGCACAATGACTTATTACAGTACAAGTGGATCAAATAGCTCAGACTCAGATGGTCTGCCTGTTCATCTTTTAAACTGCATAGACCAGGTAAACTGTTCAATTAGTTTATTGTGTGTAGTGCCATCAGCACCTTCAGTTCTGTTTATTTAAACTTATATACATTTTTATCGCTTGTGCTTTGTTTTGCTGATATTTTGCATTTTTCTTTGCTTTTTCAACAATATAAAGGTCAAGAAGAAGCATTTACGAAGCAGAAAAGAGAGGAATAGGTTACGACAGCATGGAGCACAAAGTGCAAAATCCTACAAAAACACAGTAAGTATCACATGGAAAGTATCAAAAGGACAGTGTTGCTCTGTGAGTCCTGAGTTTTCTTTTTGTCTTGGCAGGATACAATGCCATCAAATGAAGATCTAGTGACTGAAACAATCCAAGCAAAAACAATCAATCTGGTGAAAGAGGGGAAGGACAAGAAACTAAATGTGATTAAATAATATCTCAAATATGGATAAATATATACATACACATGAAACCTTGATTAAAATATGTTACATTATAAACAGGCACAATTAGTGAGGGTTAATCAGCCTGGAAGGACCTGGATCCCACATCCCATTCCACATGCTAGTCTTGCTGGCCATGGGAATTTTTGGGAGGACAAGAAAGACAAGGTAAGTATTTAAGACCAAGAACATTTTGTAAATTTCTGAACAATAGTAATGTTATTACTACTATATGAAGGTGTCACCTAATGTCAAGGGAAGTGCACAACCCAACAACAAATATATTATTTAAGAAATTGAGTAATAGTTTTAATTTATGGGATAGTCTAGGCTTTCTAGGTCAGTACATAAATTGTGTTAAAAAAAATAAACAAAAACTTCTTACATTGAATTCTCAGATTACTAAAAACCATTAATACTGTAAATGATAAACTATTAGTCAAAGCCTTATTGGAGCTGTTTCCTACATGTCAAGCTTAAAAGCTCTTATAATGAAAGTTATGGTCCATGGTTCCTTGGTGTTTACTATACGTTCCATGGCTTAAGTTGCTAATTTGCAATAAACCTACTGTGCCATTTACTTGCCAGAGATCAAAACTGTTCATCTACCTTCTGAATTACTATTGATCCCCTTTACCTTCTCAAGCATGGCTCAGGTTACTCTCCTAACCTAGTAGATGAGGCTGGAGGGTCAATAAATCACTCCCAGAAGACAACACAGCACCAGCCCATGATTATCACTACAATTCGCCACAGATTATCATGTCTGCCAATTCAGCAGTTCCCCATGCTTTTCAACAAAGATGTCAAAGCATACTCAGGAATGAGAGGTGCATCCGTTTCTTAGTTTTGCCTCCTTTAACTTTTTCCCGAATGCCACCTCATTTTTTTTTATTATACTAACTCTAAATTTGATATCACAGGCAGGTCCTCTGTTTCAAAAGCCTCACTGCATAGGTAAGTAGTTCACTTCACGTTTCTTTACAGTACATGTTTATCCTTTCCACTATAGTGTATAAAAGCTGTGCTGTAAACTTCAGTTATTAATTTAATACTACTTATCCATTTCTAATACATATTAGTCATGTTTTTTTGCACAACTTTCACATCTATAGTACTGTGCAAAAATGTTGAGGCACCCCTCATTTCTTCACATTTTGCTTCCAAAGAGCAGACTTTCTTATTATTATTATTTTATTTATGTAGTCTTAAGGAACAGTTCTCCAGGCTTCCTGTATACCACGATAAAAAACAAACATGATGGCACACACTCAGTCATGGGTTGGCCTCCCCAAAGTCCAGATCTCAACATTATTGAAGCATAATTGGATCATCTTGACAGAGAATGGAACATAAGGCAACCAGTGTCTAAAAAAGAGCTTTGGAATGTCCTCCAAAAAGCCTAGGGTGCTATTCCTGAAGACTGCTTATAGAAATACCAAGAAAGCTTGCCAAAGCGAGTTCAGGCTGTGTCATACCAAATATTGACTTTAAAGCTCGTTAGAATTATACAAACTCTCTTTGTGTTATACACATGTAAATACAGTATGTTTGCACACTTTGTAATAAATCACTGTAACTGTTGGCAAGGTTTCGTAGACACAGATTAAGCCTAGTCCTGGATTCAACTGAATTTTAAACGGAGAATCTTCATACAGAAGTCAGTTTAGTCCAGGACTAGGCTTAACCTGTGTCTGGGAAGTAAACACATTGTCTCATTTTACTAGCAAAATATAAGGAAATGAGGGGTGAGGGGTGGCTCAAGACTTTTGCAGAGCACTGTATTTCTGTCCATTGCAGGGATGTTCCAAAGTTCATTTCTGTCAAAAACCTAGAGCTCAGCTGCTCAGCCTACTCCTCATCAGCCCATACAGGTAACCATCAAAATATCAGGCAGAAAACAACAGCACAGTCAACCGGAGTTTCACTTGAAAACTACATGCCTGAAAAACCAAACACTACAGGCACCCTGAGGACCACACATAAAAGAAATGCACTAGGTGAGTCTTATCCATATGAACATCGATTTTTGTGAGGCCCTCGAACTTGAATCCAGTTTTTACACAGACTGACACTTGCACGGTGGTGCAGCCTCATTGCTCCAGAGTCCTGGGTTCATGAGTCATTCTGAGGTTGAATTACTTTCTGTGTGGTGTTTTGCATGTTCTCCCTGTGTTTCTCATGAGTTTCTTCACAAAACTGCCCATAGGTGTGGATGAGTGTACGAATGTTGCCCTAAGATGGACTGGCATCAATTCGGGGAGAATTCCCTCACCTTGTGCTCACTGTTGCTGGGATAGGCCCCGAGTTCACCATGACTCTGCTTAGGATAATGTGATTACTGAAGATGAATGACTGACGCTTACTTTGATTACAGTAGACTCATACTGGTTTTTTTTTATTCAAAAATTTCAAATCAAATTATTATGAGTAAAAACAGACAAGAGCACAATACCAACTGACAGACAGACAGTTGATATAGTTTGGACACCAGTTTAGAAATATGTGATTTGAATTCCATTCCAAGAGGCTAGAGAGTTATAGATGTAGTTTACTTGTTTAGAGATACACCTTCCAACAAATGTGTAAATACATAACTGCATCTTAACTAATTTCAAGTAACATAGTTAGATTTTATGGTTGCTGTTTTTTTATTTTAAAGTTTTAATTTTAAAAGTTTAACTGACCAAGACACATTTATCTGCAGCAGGTCTGGCACTACTGGAGACTGAGCAGTTCAGTGAAGCAGAGCAACTCCGTAAACAAGAAACAGAACACTACTCTTTTTTCCCCGATCTAAGAAGTATTAACAGGACTGGCAAAAGGTTTTCAGTCTTTTGTTCATACCATGTCTCATTCATTTTTCATTTTCATAATCATCATCACTATGCTGTGCTATTGTGACCAAACAATAGGAGGTCCTCAGATGAACAAGCTGGACTCGGGGCTCTGAGGCTTGGGACGTTAACTGGCAGGCATGATGATGCAGCTTCATCAGGCAGCTGGAGCAGTGAAGGTTGGTATACAGTGCTTAGGATATCTATGGTTTCTCTTTTTTAACATAATAAAAATTATCATATTTTGTCTTCTACGTCGTTTATATACTGTGGCCAAAAGTTTGGACACGACTAACACACCTGTATGTGGGCTTTCTGCAGCTGCCAAAATGTTGGAAGCAAACAATTGTACATCATGTCTTGTACCTTATGCTGTAGCATTACACGTTCGAGCATGACAGTGCTTCTGTGCACAAAGCAAGGTCCATGAAGACATGGTTTGCCAAGGATAGATTGTAAGAACCTGAGTAGCCTGGACAAATAGTTTATTATAACAATAATTTTATTTAAAAATATGGTATCAACAGTTTATATGGAACCTGACTTCATCCTGAATCCTAGCACAGAGGGTTGACTCACTGCAACTTCTACTTCCTTACATTGTGGACCACCAGGACAGTGGAGTTGTCATGTCAGGAACTGAAGTGGAAAGCATACGCTGGTGTTCAGTCCTTTAGAAAGAACCTTGTTTTTGCATTGTTGCAGCAGACATTACAGCTCAGCTTACTAGAAAGTAAAATGTAATAATGCCTAATAAGTAGAGCTGGCAGAAGCTTAGTAGCGCTGCTTTGCATGTACAAATTGACTCATGTTTAGTCTCAGATTCTGCTTCTCTGTTGTTGAGTACTGAGTGAGTACTGATAATTTGAATATAAGACAACCTTGAACTTGAATCCCTTGCATAAATGAAATATTTGCACAACCATAATAGAACAAACGTCAGTCGGTATATTGATATATGTTACTGCACAGGAAGTGTCACTTTTGGACATTTGCAAAGCGATGGCATGGAGTTTGAAATGGCGTTCAACAAATTTTTATTTTCAGTTGATAACAGCATCAGCAGTGAGTAATTCTCATAAAGTCAGCCTCACCTGGGGTCAAAAATGGGCATTTTCTCCTTCGGAATTAGAATAAACTTTGATTGTGTATGTTTGTTGTCCTTACTGAGTCACTCTCATCATCCACTGGACACCTTCATCACTCAAGTTTACGGGAATGGCCAAAAGACAAGTGTGATACTGCAGGGACATTTTAAATGCTGTCCACAAGAGGTCTCAGTAACAAGATGGCAACACTCACTCACTCTTCTGCTGCTTAATCCTGTTCAGGGTCGCAGGGGGAAACAGGAGCCAATCCCAGCTGACTTCAGGCGAGAGGTGGAGTACACCCCGAACAGGTTGCCAATCCACCGCAGGGCCAACACGGAGACAACCATTAACACTCACATTTACACCTATCAGCAATTTAGAGTAGCCAATTAGCCTAATCCCCTCCCCTGCCCAAGATAGCAATACTGCTAATAGTAATTGTCAAGAAATCTCCACTAGCTTTGAAGGAAACTGTCCTTGTGGTCCACCACTTATTTGTAGAACTATAATTACATACATAACCTACTGACATCTTACCTCTCATTCTGCCATCACAGAGGGGTCCATGTTTTCCAGAGGTTGGAGAAAGAATAAATAAATGCAGAAAGCCACATGCTCATGAGGAAGAGGAGTAAAAAGAGGTTACTTCAGAGAACAGCCTGGAAACAGGGAACAACCAGAGGAAACGTCCGGAGACATTGGCGAATTGTTGCACGAAGTAATCCTGTTTCTTAATTTCTTCATCCATACAACAATGCTGAGTGCAGAACAATACAATTGTGAAACCTGTCTTACCTGGGCTCAGAAACATGATGAATAGGAGTAGGTACCTCTTTGGAATTAGAATATACTTTATGCATAAAACTTTTTATTATTTAAAATATCATTATTATTTCAAATATAAATGTTTATTATTATCCAATCTTTATAATGGACTATTTTCAAGCATTTGTTTTTGCAGTCATTTCAGCCAAGTGAATTTTTGTAACGTAAATACAGGGATGCTACTGTCAGGGACAAAAACATTGTTGTGTGTTTGTTGTGTATGAGTGCTAGAGCTTTTTAAAGAATTACACTGTTTAGTACCACTAAACATACTGTTTATATGCATCATTGTATTTCTAACCACCTGCAAATTTTACTTTCCTTTGGTTATATCGGAGTTAACACACAGGCATTGGTTCTGTTAAGTTTTTTTTTATATAGAATTTAAAAAAAAATACTTTGATAACTTTTATCTGTTGGTGTCATTAATTGAATTAATAAACAGAATCCACAAAATAGTGCAAACGAATGCTTAAAATCTATGTTTGTGACTTGTACACCAGGACATGCTACTGAAATGCAAGGCTCCTTGTGACATAATAGTGATCACTGTAGTCTTTTTCTGTATATTACTTGCAAAGATATGCAGCTCATTATTGGCAGATCTGTCAGGATCGGAGTTCTTGAATACCATTAAACTGGCTGAGGTGGAAGCGGCTTTCGGTGTGTCTGACCAATGCACGTAGTTCAACATAACCGGACAGAGCCTGCAAAAAACAATCCAGATAAAATGAGAAACATTTAACAAAGAGTAGATCACTTAGCTTGAGAGATTTCCAAGAACACTGGTTATACCTCTGTTAAAATGAACAATGCCAGAACTATATGGACTCCCCTTTCCAGAGGCTGGATGAGTATAGCTTCATTGAAGAGCTGGAACAGAATCAAAGGGAACTGCAGAAGGAGGCTGAGGAGCCAAAAGCCTGCCAGTTCAGGGACCTGGAATGATGCATTATCTATAAGGTCTTGCACATTTGACGTGCATGCATTTATGTACTGTATTAGCATTCGGATAAAGTACAAAAGTCTGGACCTTTTCTTGCAGATTGCCTGCATAGCCCAGGTACAGCCTGATAGCCTCGATGAGAGTCATTAATATTAGAATGGTAATTAGGATGAATTTGTAGTAATCAGGGAGTGCAGGATACTGAGAGAGAGAGAGAGAGAGAGAGAAATGAGAATACAAAAATACACCACTAGTGCCGACCTGCATGAGACTGAAGCTTTTAGAACTTACTTTGAGTTGCAGCATTACGACTTCACTGATCCACCACAGAGGAAAGAAGCACATGTTGAAGAAGAGAGCCATCTGAAGAGGCAGGCTGGATACAACATCTGTATCTGTGGATGAACAGGGATAGAGCTGCACTCCACTAGATCAGCACTGACACTCCGGCAGTGAGCACCCGGTTATGGAGATAAACATAGCTACCCAATGATGTAAAAATGCTTTGGCAATTTATCATGTCCCACCAAACGGTATTACACCAGCCCAAGCTAGCCGGTTAGCGACGCTCTTTATTGCTCAGTAGTGAGCTGGATAACTGGTGGAAGTGAACCGACGCCTACCGTACAGAGTTAGACAGTTAGCTACAGCTAACATTAGATGTACCGCAAGATGGTGTTTGATTAGAAGCATGCAAACTCACTGTGATTCAGAAATGTGATGTGATCATCGGGAGAAAGCTGTGAATGACCCTGATTCACGAAAACGGTTCGTGAAAAATCTCCCAGACGCCTTCTTATGGGTTCGGGAAGGTCCATAGTGCAAAGCTAAAGGCGTAGCTACCAAACATAGCGGCTAACAACAGGGACGAGGGCGGGGTGCGTTCAAGAGTCCCAGTGTAGTGTTTCAGTCCAGGGGCCTTTCCCGTGTAAAACAAACAAACAAATTAATAATAATAATAATAATAATAATAATAATAATAATACCACTACTACTACTAAAACTACATTATTATTATCATTATCATTATTAT
>JAQLOM010000012.1:12580295-12596180 GCA_030068315.1 Chrysichthys thysi | reverse complement strand
AATGAATGAAACGAGTTTGTGGATGTGAAAACTTTGTCTGCCCCCTTATTAAGTGCGTCTTGTAGCCTACGTTTTTGCAGATTTCAGAGAGCGGTTGTTACAATGGAGAGAATTGTGTGTCAGCATTTGCTTATTTTCAGTCAATAAGAGAACAGACAGCGCGTGCACAGTATATATGGTGTGATGTTATGAGAAGTGGGTCTCATGGGCTGTTCAGTTGTTGTTAGGGAGCTAATGCTAGCAGCACGTTTGGAGCAGAGGTGGATGATTAATGCACGGTACCGTACCGTATTTTACTGCCAAATGAACTCCGTTTACCCATCACCATTCCGTCTGAGAAGGGAATAAGAGCCTGTCCCAATTAAGAGCCAGCCTCCAATGAATGCCGGGCCGTCTAAAAAATTTTTGAATAAACGCCCGGGCTACTAATAGCAGATATACGGTATATCAAATAAATACAGATGCTCCCTGAGTTACGATGGCCAGACTTACGATTTTTCAAATTTACAATGACTATTGTGATCCACTAAAAATTGTAAAATATTTAGAAAATATTTCAAATTTGCGGATAGGCATCGCTGGCAGGCCAGTGTAACAGCATATGACATATGCGAACGTTCAGATGACGCCCAGAAATGCCACACTCTCTCCCACAACTCAGAGTTAACTTGTGTATCATTGTACTGTACAGTGCATGACCTCAGGTTTTTTTGGGATTATTAATGGAACAGCTTCAGCGGCGGCTATCTGTAGCCGGAGCTCAGTATCTGTGTAGCGGGGTGTCGCGGCTGGATGGAGCTCAGAGACACAGTGCAGCTGCCTACATCATACAGATGTGTGGATCTTTCTGGCAAACTCTCTCTTTTGACAGAAATGTAAAATGAAATCTCGCTTAAATGTTAACTTGCACCACAGCATGAAATATCGGTCTGTTAGCAAAAACAGTGGACATAAAGAGATCGCAGCACCGTGGAACATGATACAGAATTTTATAAAATAAAGATTAAAACAACTGAACTTAAACTGATAACATAACTACATATTCTTTAAAGCTACACAACAGGTCTACCCAATCACTCCTTTTTTCCATATTAAAACTTTACAATTCATTTTCATCACGAGCAGCATTAAACACTCCCATCTTTCTCAGTCAGGAAGTAAACAACGGCATAAAGACGGCAGTGTTAAAGCAACAGTACCCAGAATACACACACTTCCAAATTGCACTTTTTTCTTAAATGGGACTGTGATCTGAACACAAATATTTTAACTAATCAAATAAAAGAACATTTGAGATGTTGGTGAAGATTCAAGCAAACAGGAAAAACAATAAATAATAAACATACAATTTCAACCTGCTTACATAAGCTGGGTTAAGCTAGGCTAATTGGTTGGACACCGTTGTTTGACTTACGATATTTTTCATTTATGGTGGGTGTGGCCGAATGCATCTCCATCATAACTTGAGGACTGCCTGTATTTGGACTGTCACCTAAACCACATATTACTGACCTAAATAGTTTTCGTTACACAGCTGGTGTCATTATTACATGCCATATATACGACTTAGTGTTCACTGCATGGTTTGGGACTGAACTCAGAATTCTATCTAGATGTGTGCACTCACAGATCTTTGGTTAATTCTCATGATGATGAATGACACAACCTAACTCTTTTTCCACAAGAAGGACAAAATAGGTATAGGACAAAAAAAATGCTTACATCTAAGCTAGATCTGTTTTTTCTTAAGACTTAAAAGATACTATCAGTTTTGTATCTCCCTGAGGCACACACAGCAATCTACTCTGTCTATATAATACAGAAAAAGAAATATATAATACTAAGCTATGATTACATATGATTCATTCAGTTCATTTGTTTGCCCTATTTATGTCTTTCCTGGCCTCACTAGCAGAAATATTTCCAAACAGAAGTACATTCCCTCCCTTCGTACAGTTTACCCTGTGTACTTTTGTTTACCCTGTGCATTTGTGCAGTAGCCTGAATCTATGGCCTGCATGAACATGTTATCTATGTGGAGAAACTAGAAGATTTCGATCAAACCTTGTTTTTGAATATAGGTAGTATGCTTGTGGGTACATGTGGATATGCCCTGGGGTCTGAATGCTGATACGTTATGAATTTGCCTTTTTTCTGCTTTGTCTACACATTACTATTCACTCATATGTCAATTAAGTATTAGTAAAATATAGTTTAATCAGATATAATAAGGTATTTTTAAAGTTCTAGGTGTAGTGACTCACCTGTAACATACAGCCTTAGGCAGCTGGAGGCAGTTACACACTAGCAGTTTGAGGTTATGGGGGAGGCTCAGAGACAGCACACAATGCCACTTATATAATGTTTTGATTCATGCTTTTTAAAAAAAAAAAAAAAAAGTGTCAAAAGTTGCACTTATGAAATCTCACAGGCAAGTGTTGAAGATAATGAAAACTATGAAGCCATCATTGATGCAGTCAACAGTGTCAGCAGATATGGTATGCACTTTTTAATTCAATGCTAACACTATTAACCAGCCACTCACCTTGTACTCATTGAACCCTACCACAATTATATATAGTTGTAAAAGGATCCATTATATGACTTCTTTTCTTCAGGAAAGAGTAGTAGTGTATCCCCGTTCATCCTTCAAGGCCTCTTGCCCAACTCCACGGAGAAGTACTTCATCTATAATGGCTCGCTCACGTCTCCTCCTTGCCATGAGACTGTGGAATGGATTATCTTTAAAAACACAGTGGCCATCTCTGAAGCACAGGTGAAATTTACTATACTACAATAAGGCAAAAGTCTTGTCTGACACATAAATATTTGACATTCCCTTAGAGCCTCAATTTGTATAATAATGTATATCTGTGTTAGCGTCCCTTTATAGAGAAGCTCATGAAATGTTTCCATTTACTTGAGATTTTGGTATTTGATACTCTGACTTTCACATTAATGTCAAAGCTGTCAATGTCAGTGTGTTTGAAACTTTTAAAAACCAGTTCAAAATGTGACATGTGCTGTGTCTCACATTCAGAATGCGCTGTCATTGCCATTGTCATTGTCTAGGAGTGAATAAGGGTAAGATTACCAACATCAAAAGAATGTAAATAGTTGAAGCCTCTTTCTTTCTGCGGTGTGTCATTTTAACCTCGGGCTATTTCTGTTAAGTAACATACAAGTAGACACATGACATTACTGAATGAGACCAAACTGAAAGCTTGAAAGCTTTCCCAAGAAAAAAGGTAAGTATAGGTGGGTCACCCTCTTCACAACAGCACATAATAGTGTGTCTCAAAAACATTAAATCTTGTGCAAACTTGACGTTTGAGTACAGATGAATGTAGAATAAGTCAATACTGCACCACAATGTTAGTATGTGTTATTTCTTTTTAGAATTTTCATAATGTAGAATTCACTGTACGAACAGGTTATGGTAGTTACTAATGATTCAAAATAGTTACTGAATCATGTGCTTTAAGATGCATAACTGAATAATAAGCAAAGAGTTTAAAGGGTTAGGAATGGATACATGTCTTAGCTCTTACCAGCTACAGTGTTATTTAATAACAGTTTATATAATTTAAAGATTTGTGTCGTGCAATGTCATAGTGAAAAATAAAAAAATCCAGGTTTTCTGTGGTTCACCATAGAAACAGATTTGAAGTCATGTTCCCTCACTGCAGGCTGTGAAAATCATTCAGTTCCACTGTGAAGACAAGATTTGGACTTAAAAAAAAATCCTATGATACTTTTGTAGCCATAGACTTGAGTGTATGCTATGAATGTTCGTGTGCTGTTGTATCCCTGCAGTTGGAGATGTTCTGTGAGGTGATGACGATGCAGCAGGCTGGCTATGTGATGCTAATGGACTACCTGCAGAACAACTACAGAGAGCAGCAGCCTCAGTTCATGGGCCAGGTTTATTCTTCTTACACTGGCACTGAAGAGATTCTCACACCCAGTATGTACACACACACACCCACATACACACTGGCACATGCACATAGGCTGTAAGAAACAGTTGATACGGAAATCTCAGCTTCAAACAGACGTATCAAGAATTTTACACAGAATTTTCCTATTTAAGAGTCTGCTTAAAAACGTCTGATGGAGTGCAATTAAAGATGGCTCCTATTGTGATCGTAAGCCTGAGCTTAAGGTTTTGAGCTTTTCTCTGTGAATAGAATGAACTCTGACCTATTTACAAGCAGTTATCTGTCATGACCTTTTTGACTTGCTCTCATACATTAAACTTTGCCTGAACGAGGGTATTATGTGTTGCAACACAATGTTTTGTCAGCTTTAATGATGGTACTATGTCATTTATTTTGACAGTAAATGTATTTTCACTGGTGGACTGAATGCACTTGCTACAGTGGAACCTCTGGTCACGAACTCGATCCGTTCCGTGACATGATTTGTTCGCGACCCGAATCAATTTTTCCAATTGAAATGAATGTAATTACAATTAATGTGTTTTAGCCCTCCAAGCATGTTTTTAAAGAGTATTATGGGTTTATGTGAGGCAATAAAACAGAATAAAATTAAAATAAACTTAATTATAGAAAAATAAAACTAAATGAAATAAACAGATGATTTTAATGCATGTTACCTTTGCGGTGGATACATAGCTGCTGGCGGAGGGATATGGTGGCGGTTCTCATGTTTTGTGATTATTTCTTTCTTTATTTCAACTGTTATACGCTTAGGCTTCTTACTCTCACTACCATTTCCACTTTTCACTTTCTTGGGACCCATAATGAAGGATTATAGAGCAAAAATGTAGAGAAACACAATGAAAAAATGCATTGAACACGTTCACACCATGAGTGCTTGACCGGAGCTGAATGTTTGTGCCGTGGGAGCGTGTGAAGCAGTGGGCGGAGGGATATGGCTTCTTAATGAAGTCTTATAGAGCAAAAATGCAGAGAAACACAATAAAAAAAAATGCTGTGAACTTTTTTTAATGAGTTTTACGCACAGAACAATACAACAACGTTCTGCAAACAACCAAGAATACTAACCTTGAATGAGTTGACATCTGGTGTTCAGGAAGTGAGGAGGAAGATGGGTGGGGGAGGAGATTACTGTACAGCCAATGAATGCACATCTGACTGATAAAAGGGACACGTGCGTCTTTGTTAGGTACGCAAAACGCAATTGCGCAATACGCAAACAGAAAATGGGAAAACATTGGCGGGTACGAAGCGGAAGGGGAAAATGGCAGAGGCTGTTTGTTCGGCACCCGATTATGTGGTCGTGACCAGATGCAAAATTTTGGTGGATTTTGTGGTCGGGAACCGATTTGTTCGTCTTCGGAAATGTTTGTGACCAGACGTTCCACTGTACTCTAATTTGCTTGAACACTTTGGAGTAGTGTCCTATTAACCTCATTCAAATAATAAGTGCTTAATTTGATTATGTCGTGGCTATTATGTGGCATTGTCTGTTCCCAGTTCCCACAGGACAAGAACTGTTGTTAACATGACAGTGCTATGCTTTAGATGACCTTTTTTTTGTTTGTTTTTCATAAAAATCCTCCATTTAAACGTGTATGATAAACATGAAGCTGTTGCTCTTCTATCAAACATCATGCATGATTTGTCTCAGGTAGGTGTACTTGTTATTGACAGTCTTAATAAGTAAAATACAGCTTACAAGTAATATTAAAGGCTTAACGCTTTTGTAAGAGAATTAGCTCTTTTTGCAAGCATTTGAACTAACAGGCACACAGATACACAGATGTAAGGCCTAAAAACAGCACAGTAGCAATTATGGACACATTCTGTTCTCTCTCATTGGACTGTACATTTGTATCAGTGTGAGAAAACTCAGCACCCTCCACTTCTCACTCTCTTAGTAATGAGGTTTCTCTACTACTCGGTAACATCTTTCTCTATGTGTGTCTCTCAGAAAGTCTGTAGACTTTTGTGTTGCCAGGTAACTGTCTCTGAGTTCGCCCTTTATACCTGCATAGGTCTGACATCTTCTCATTATTGATGGGAGTTTGAATCATTCAAACCCCCACCAAGCGGCCAAGAATTTTATTTTTATAATCTTTCTTTTCTGTGTTCTTTGATAATGATAAAGCATGCTTTTATTATGTGCAGTGAGGGATGTCTGTGTTTTATGGGGGTGTAGTGTTTTTACATTTTGATATACAGTTTGGAGGCATATCATATGCTATTAACATGTGCATTATCAATCATAAAGTAAAAATTTTAGGGTGAAAATGTTGTATTTTCTATAGATAGCCTCATAATAACAGTGAATAGTACTTTAACAGTGATCTGTTGTGTAGCCACAATCTGCCCTCTGGTGTTCAAATGGATCAGTTAGTACTTATTATAAATTCATTTCAGTTTCTCAAATTTTGCAAAGGCTTGGCTAAGTGAACGAGTGATCAGAGTATAATATGCTCAGCAGCATGTTGAATGTGCTAGAAACGAACAAAAATTAAATTAGTATTTTAGTTTGTGCGATTGGTATACAAGGCTAATCTGCTTTAATCTGTTCTCATCAATGTGTCTGAGTGCTGTTTTTTTAGAGGTGCTTAGTCTCAGATGCTGAGCACAGATGGTGAAGAATGCCCTCCACGCTAAGGTCACCATGTGCTAGGACCAACAGTGTGTGAATGAGCGAAGTGATTGCACCAAAAAAAAAAAAAACACCTTCTGTTTGCATGCATCTGTTAAAGTGACATTATGTTGAAATGAAATACATAGTGAAAAATGATTTATCAGTGATTTATTAGCCTGAGACCTATGGTATTTTTGATAAACACCCATAGAAAACATAGTGGCTACGCCAAAACAATTCTACATAATATTGCTTTTATAGACTATTTCTAAATATGGTTGTTGAAAGTGTGTGTGCTGGTCTTTTGCAGTTTGTAGCTCAGAGCCAGAGAATGTGCAGGCATATCCGCACAACTACACAGGTCTGCTAGTGATGTGGGAGAGGCCGCGGGCTGTGTATGATGCAAACATAGAGAAATATTCAGTCACCTACCGGCAGACACAAAAAGATGATCCACCTACGCTTGAGTACCTTACTGACGGAGACCAGGATGTGGTACTATACATTACACTAAGCTCATTAATTTAACAAATTAAACTATACATTAAATAAACTATACTTTACAGTGGTACCTCTGGTCATGACCATAATTTGTTACAAAACTCTGGTCGTGATCCGATTTGGCCGTGACCTGAATTTAATTTCCCCATGGGATTGTATGTAGATATGACTACTCCGTTCCAGATTATGTAAATGTTTTTTTTAAAACATTTTTAAGCACAAAAATATTTTATTATACCATAGAATGCAGAGTGTAATAGTAAACTAAATGTGAAAAGCTTGAATGACACTGAGAAAACCTTGAACAACAGAGAAAACTAACATTGCATGAGTCTGTATTAGACCTCTAGGAACCGTTCGCTGTAAACATTTTTTTAGTGAGTTTTAAGCACAGAAAAAAAATCAAAGATTGAAAAATCCTCAATTATACAAAAACTTGCTGTAAACAACCAAGAACACTAACCTTGCATGAGTCAGTTTCTGGCATTAAGGAAGTGAGGAGGTTACTGTACTGCAAACGAATGCACGTCTGAGCGAGACCGAATAAAAGGACACGTGTGTCTTTGTTAGATACGCAATACGCAGTTGCACAATACGCAAAAAACAGAAAATGGGAAAATATTGGCACGTATGAAGTAGAAGGGAAAAATTGCCGGGGCTGTTTTTGTTCAGCACCCGATTATGTAGTCGTGTCCAGGTGCAAAATTTTAGCGAATTTTTTTGTTCGAGAACCGATTTGTTGGTGTACAGAAGTGTTCGCGACCAGAGATTCTACTGTATTATTGAACTACAGTGGTACCCCGCATAACTAATGCAATCCGTTCCAGCGATGCGTTCGTTTTGCGGGGAGTTCGTTGTGCGAAACACAATTTCCCACAGACTTCTACCTTCCAGGTTGCTGCGAAAATTTTTTATATGTGACATGCAGTTCATCGTACGAAACACATTCGTTCTGCGAGTCACACGCATTCACGGCAGCGTTCGTTATGCGGAATATTTGTTCTGGGGGCGTTCGTTAAGCGGGGTACCACTGTATACACTAAACAAATGAGTTTATTTAATAAAAAGTACACAGACTGAAATATCCCAAAATGTATACACTTAAGCTGCTGTATATTTCCAGTGATACTACATACAAGGTGTCATTCTAATACAACAGTTCAACACTGTACTATATGGGCAAAAGTTTGTGGCCAGGTGTCCAGTCATACCAATGTTTTCTTGTTGAACTTCCAATTTCATATTCAGTCCCCCCTTTTTTGTTATACTAATCTCCACACTTATGGCAAGATTAGATAATGGAAGGTAACTGGTGGATTTGCTCATTCAGTGTTCAGTGATTTTGAGGTCAGGACTTTGTGCAGACTACTAGAGTTCTTCCACATCACGCTCGGCAAACCGTGTTTCAGTGGAACTCATTTTGCATGCAGAGGAATTGTCTTCCAGTGAACTCTTGATACTGCAGCATACAAAGACATTCTATACAATTTTTCTGCATCCAACTTTGTGAGAACAGTGTGATGGTCAGGTGTTCACATACTTTTGGCCATAAAGTATATTAGGACAATGTAATGTGTCTAATTTTGCATTATAGTCTAAAGTATTCAATGTAAACATAATTGGTTTTCAAGCATTAGTTTCTATTTTAAAAGTCTACGGCTGGACATGCTGTATTTTTGTCTTGGTTTTTCTCACAGGGAGCCATCATTCAGGACCTGGAGGCCAACACCAGCTATGTGGTGCAGGTGGTGGCTGTGTGCACTAATGGTCTGTATGGGCGTCAGAGTGATCAGCTGATAGTGGACATACCCATCATTGACCCTGGTAAGAGCTTCCAGTATTGTGAATACTAGTGAAAACCAGAGATGTGTGCAGAGATGCTCCATACTGTAGTTTGATCCCTTGCCATGCACTTCCCTTATGGTATGGCATAGAGGAGCAGTATATAGCTGAGTGCTAGTTAGCATTTAAAGTTTCATGTTTTAAATGACAATCGCTTGATTTATTTAATCACGTGAATGAGGCATTCTTGTAATTCTCCTTTTGTCTGGCCCTGAGGGAATTCTGATATTATTTTTGTTGAAAGGAGTATTTCCTAGCACACTAAGTTGGTCCTGTTACCCAAAACATGACCCAGTTTGTAAATTAAACCACTGTGACCCTGACCAGGATTAAACACTTGCTGAAGGTGAATGAATGAACATGGTAAATGTGTTGCACAGCCCCATGTGAATACCACGTACATTCTCACGTTAACGATGGTGGCATTCGTTTGTCTTGCAAGCTTCATATCTGCCTGCACACTCATGTCCACATAAAAGTAAAAGTCGCCTGCTCCAGCTGGGGTTTTTTTTTTTGGTTTGTTTTGTTTTTTTTTGTAGTCATGATGCACAATCACAATCAAACAGCAGACACAATATGTAAATATTACCAATATCCTGAAGTACTTATTACCTCAGTAATAAGTGTGACTCTGATTACAGTGTGATTAAATACTTATCTGGATTATTCTTTAAGATTAATCAAACTGAACCAAATTTGATTCCCAGATTTCCCAATTATTGCAAACAAGCACTTTTTTCCTAATAAATTGCACCAATTCTTTAGTAGTATTATTTAAATGCTCAGTAACGTGTTTGCACTTACGTGGTGGTTGTTGTTGTTGTTGTTGTTGTTGTTTTGTTTTTATGTTTTCAACCGGCCTTTGCTAATTTCTGTTATTCTGAGGTGTTTTCTACTTGATTAAACTAAATTTTTTTTATAGCTTCTTATGTTTCTCTGTGCATTGCCCTTTTCTGTGTCCTTTGTAATCTTTGTATTTTATGTGCATACCTTGCTTAAGGTGTGCCCATTATGGTGTTTCTCTTCCATATTTTTCCAGTAATCCTTATGTGCTTTTCTATGCTTCCTATGCAAATCATTGTCTGTCATTCATTATGTGAGCATTCATTTTTACAGAGACGGTTTATGGTTTTCACAGCAATTTGTGTCAATGCACTGAAATGTTGAGAATCTGTATCACTACTGTTTAAAATAAACTAATCTGTATTGCATAAAAATTCCATGCATCATATTTCTATGGATGAGTGTGTTCTCATTTTACAAAACCATGCACTTTAAAATGAATAGGATTTTTTTTTCTTATTGTTTCAATAGCTAAACTGATCATCCACTGAAGCATCCTTGTCTTTTAGTATTAGATGCATATTCAGTACACAATTGCTTTAGAGATAATTGTGGTGACTACATCATTTAAAAATGCTGTAATAATTTCTACCACTTTGTCTTATTTGCTCCTACTCAGAAGGAAAGATGAGCAGTAGGAGCGTACCATTTCTCTGCTTGCTGTGCATGCGGAGCCACTCTGGTGCATGAGAATGTCCAGTTTCTTTTGTGCCGTGGTCATTATCAACCTGTTATCTGACCTAGAGCATATTTTTTTGCTGTTTGTTTTGCTGTGTGACTTGAAATGCTCAATTGTCTGGCCTACAGTACTTCTAATTTGCAAATTCAACCAATTTAAATTGATGTCCACGAAACTGACATTTGACACAGGCTTTTGCAGATATTGGTGATGTCATTTTACTCACCATTTTTAATATATGGCTTATTTACTGGTTTATTTAGTCCAAATCATCCTGGACACTGAACGATCATCAGAGTTTAACTAAGAAAAAATGATTCCAAGTTTAGTGTGGAGAAGAGTACCCTCTGAAACCAGTGTGTGAGCGTTTATGCTTCACACATCCAGATATATGAGGCTGATATTTGGCCATGAGCATAGTTTCTTTTTCTTTTTCTTTTCTTTTTTTTTGAGTACATGACCAAAAACACATCATCCGATTTGTATATATGCCTTTCCTTAAAAGCTGTTCCCAAAGATTGAAGATGTAACCTTGGTTTTTTTTGTGCCTGATGATATCCACCACAGTAGCTTGCCCATCTTCATAATAAATATAAATTGGAAATTTTTTACTCTGTCACTTCACATCTGTTGGTTGAGGTGCTATAAGTCTACAAATACACAATATTGACACATCTGTCTTACTTTTGATTTTCTTTCAGAAACAGACCCTGACCCTGACCCCTATGACTTTGGTGAAGAGGTAACTAAGAAAGTTGTACTGCATAAGAGCACTTAGTGTAAACCACATCTATAAATAAAGAGCAGTAGCCTAATCTTATCTCTTTTCTCTCTTTCTCAGGAGGAATATCTGAGCACCCCATTGTGGGTCAAGCCTGATTCAAATCAGGCACCCTATCCAATGCAAACCACTACATCCCACCCCAGGTTTACTACAACTGAGACCCATGTCCCTCTATTACTTGGCGAAAAAACAACCCCAATGTCTACTGAAAATCAGGGCATTTCTATAAACCCCACTTCCCATCCCACCATCATGACCCCTACCACTGTGCAAACTACTGTTAGCTTTACTAAAACAAAACAGCTGGTTCCTCCACACTTTGACATTAAAACCACCACAACACCCACTGAAAACTATTATCAGGGCATTCCAGTAGAAGAGACTACCCATTTTACTCCTATTAATACATTCAAGTTTACAACAGTAGAGCAGCCTGTTCCTCCAGTCTTCGATATCAAAACAACCCCAACAACCACTGAAAACTATTACCAAGACATACTAGAAAAACTCCCTGCCCAACCTACAACCATGACCGCTGTAACTAATTTTATCACAGATTTACTCACTTCTGAATCAGATTATAGCAGCATAGCACCAAGTGTGGTCTCAGAAGATACTGACATCTCTAAGGGTCGTAGAGTAAAAATTAGCCCACCTGACGTAGAAGCCACATCAACTTCACAGGAGGGGGACTTCACAGACTCATATGGGTATGAGGAGAGCCCTGTTACTGCTACAGATTCAGCCACCTCCTTCCTCCCCACAGAGATCCAAGTGCAAACTAAATCTCCCACTGAGCCTCTCCCCATGACCACCATAGCCTCTGGTGCTGTTCTCTCACCAGACTTCAATGGTGAGAACTCTCCCACTGAGACCTCTGTGTGTGACTTCCAGCCCTGCCTGCATGCTATTCCTGTGTCCGTCTCCTCTAGCTCTATGTTGTCTGAGTCTGCGTCTACCCCAGACTGGGACATCCCATACACTACACAGTCTGTCCCCCACTTCCTTTCCTACCCTGCAATGTCCAGCTCTCCTTCCAGCTCTGTGTCTTACTGGGATGTGGAAACTGTCTCTAGTGGTGATGATGGTGATGATGGTGACATGTTGTCTGGGTCGGCTTCAGGTGCCACCCTGCATAAGAGTACAATCCTCCTTCAAACATTACCTGACTTGACTGACTCTGAGCTTTCTGTGTGGTTCAACTCAGAGCAGGATAGCTCTCACATCTCCAAGATCTTCAGCACTGTCTCTCCGTCTCTCCAGCCATCGAGTGCCTTCTCTAGTGTCCACTCTTCTTTCTTCACCTCCTCTCTCTCAGATAGTGCGGTGGAGTGGGCTGATTTTTCTGTGGTACCCCTCACTGTTGGTCAAACTGGTGAGGCCCCTTGCATCTCGTCGCATATTTCAAGTTCTACATGTTTGTCGTCTTTATACCTGATGCCTTCCTCATACATACGTGACATGTCTAGTGTAGTAGAGGGCCATTCATTTCAGTCTCTCTCCACTGTTGCAACTGATGGGTTCAGTACACCAAACTGGGACCTATTTCCTCCCATTGAGCCTTCTAGTGACCTGCAATTCTCTGTTACAGCCAGCATCAGTAGCATCAGAAGCAGTGAAACTTCCCAGGTCCTGGGAGGCTCTGTTCCTTTGGAGTCTCCTACAGTGTTGCCAACCTCAAACCCAGATGCTACCTCGTTACTTACACACTCAGCTGATGGGTTTCTGGACAGCAGTGCCTCAGGCTGGGTGGTGGATCCAGATTGGGCTCAGAGCTCAGCTTCAGGAGATGGGAGTCCTGCTCCTTCCTCACCTAGTTTCTCCTTCACTGAAGCCATAGTGGAGGAGCTGGAGTCAGAGGAACACTCTTCATCCTTCTATTTTGAGAATGAGAATGTGACAGAAAGAGAGGCTACTATATTTGGTGTTTCCCTTCGCCCTAGCCCACCCTTTGCTCTGGGGGGTGTGGAGGAAGAAAACAGTGGATCAGGAGAGAGCCTCACAGATAATGAGACGTCCTCTGATTTCAGTATCCCAGAGCGTGCTGACAGAGACTCAAAGGAAGAACCAGTGGAAGGTAAAAAATACCGCCATCTGCTCATCAACTCTCAAGGGGCTCCAATGGATTAGAACCACTATCAGAATCAACATGTTTCTTAATCCAAAAAAAAATAAATGTATAGTTGGTAAAATAAATATTTTGTCATAACCTTTTTTTTTTTTTGCCTGCAACATACAAATCTCCAGAAAAAGTTTACATAGTGGCATATGAGTTAGGTATGGTTTAGATGTTTTGTTTGCATTTCCACAACTAAGGACATCCAATATACTGACTTGTCTTGTTCTAGTGATGACCTAAAGAACTAGCCAAAACTGCCATCTCAATCTTACAGTCCCACAGCCATCATCACATTGCATATGTTTGTCCCTATTCGCTTTGTTTTGTTTTGTCCTGTGTGCTTTTTCTCCACAATACCCCCAAGCATGACCTTCCAGATGTCATTGCCAAAAAAACAGAAAGATGATGTTTAAAGAACATTTTGGACCTTAGAGTTAAATGTTAAAAGTAATGGATTTCCCGATGGTATCATTGTTCACAAAATTTAATTTTTTCCATTATGATATATGCTACATTTTGGCCAGAACGCAAAATATCCACTGCTATTTATTCTGATTAAATGCTGCTAGTGAAATGCACAAGCCATACCAATGTTTATCCAGTAGAGAGCAGTAAAAGTCCTGCTCTGACGCATCCCCAGACTACAGCTCATGCCCTTCTCACTGTGTCGTATTGGCAGGCTGTTGCACACTAGGCTAGGGTTAGGTCTTAATCTCTCAGCATCTTCAAGAACCCATGAGCTGTGAGCCAGGCTATTAATGTGTGATTTTTGCAAATATTTTACTAGTAAAAATATGTTACATGTTGATATTGTAATATAAAGTTATTTGAATAAGTTTATTGCAAATATTAATTAGAAATGTTATATTCTGGGACTTTAAATCTGGTCTGGTCAGTGCTGTGAACGTAAAAACTAATAACTAATATAGCGACTAATAACCTCTGTGTTCTGAGATCATTTAATTTGATTTAAATCACATTTCAGTTTTAGCTCACACTTCATCATGTTCAGCATTACTTAATACGTAATCATGATCAACACTTCTTGACATAAATAAATCAGTGATATTCTTATTTACCTATAATATTATTCAGACTAGTATAGATATCTGTGAGTCCTATTCTTTTTTTTTTTTAAGAAGAAGCTTAGTTTGTATTAAATTCAAGGTAAGTCTTGTCTCTTTGTTTGTTCCGCTTATACATTCCTTATTGCATGCATCATGCTCTATCACCTATTTAAAATAAAATAACTTTTTGGATTTTTCTTTAGTGAATACCTTGAATGACTTTAAAAAAAATCTTTGTGTTTTAGTGTATTTAATTACATCATGTTTCATTACATCATATCAGGCTTCACTTTCTCTTGTTTGTAGATGCCAGTAACAGTAGTCATGAGTCTTGGGTGAGTCTGGTGTCCAGTGTAGAGCATCAGAGGAAAGCTGTGGTTCCTCTGGCCGTGGTCTCGACCCTCACCTGCCTCTGCCTTATCGTACTAATTGGCATCCTCATCTACTGGAGGTGAATTTTGGTGAAATATGGTGCTGTAAGACATATTATGCATCTTACCATGTGCTGTATATGGACAAAATGACAGTGAGCCATGACAATTTTTTTTAAAATTAAAAATAAACAGTCGTTACATAATAATTAAGTATTAGTAATATAAAAATACATAATTAAAGTTGTCTTGAATATAATGAGCATATTAATGTAGAATTGCATGCTATATGCATATATAACAAGTCTAATGTCTTCCTAGAGACTGTTGTTGATCATCAGCATCAGTTTGTCATTATTCTATAATCGTAAGTATGTGGGAGGGTTTTGAAACAGATGGGTGATGGTTAGTGTGGATGTTTAAGAAGAGGTTTAATCATTGTGACTTGTCCTCATTCCCACTCTAAACCATTCAGCAAAGATCCCACAGACAGATCACTTAAGGATGCACTTAAGGGTCACTTGAGAGTGGGGCTATGTGAATGACTTCAGTCTGAAATGTGTTTTTGTGTAGATGGTAATGACTGAGTCTGAAAAGGGCACATGTTTGTCATGTAATGCAACATATGTTGTTTATCACATGGCTGACACTCTACATCCAGTGAGGTGTTGTTGTGGTGATGTCTTGCCCAAGATGACTGAGAAAAACAATCCTAAATGTAATATTTCTGTCTATTATGTTTCAACTGTGAAATAAGCAGTTTTTACAATCCCATCAAGTACATGGTTTTGCTGTATAAACAGTTCAATTGCATGAGACTGTACATTTCCCTTCCTGCTAGGTCCTCATCATATTGTTTGTGTTTGACTTATGTTATTACACCATGGGGACTGGGCGAGATTAAGTCACTAATCTTGAGTAAATCTCCAAGATACTGATGGTGAATAAATCTCCAAGATGCTGATCTGTTGTTTGTGGCTCTGTGCTCAAGAAAGGGCCTGTGTTGATTATGTCAAAAAACGCGCGCGTGTGTGTGTGTGTGTGTGTGTGTGTGTGTGTGTGTGTGTGTGTGTGTGTGTGTGTGTGTGTGTGTG
>JAQLOM010000012.1:12424694-12448507 GCA_030068315.1 Chrysichthys thysi | reverse complement strand
AGGCGCGAAATAAATAATTATATTATTCTGTGAGGAAGCGCAGCGGCTCGCTCCGTTTTTACACAGTTGGTCTCGCCAAGACCACTGGGCCGAGACAAATACAAGACCGAGACCAAAGGGGGTCGAGACCAATACAAGACCGAGACCAAATGGACCCGAGGCCATGACAAGACCAAGACCACAAAAAATTGGTCTCGAGACCAAGACTGGTCTCGAGAACCACATCCCTACTACCTACATAAGGCAATGATTATTCTCTGATCTTTTCATGCAAAGCTTTTGACGTGCACTGTTGGCTTTATGTATAATCACATTTTTCTTAAGTGATGTGTTTGTAGTGATTAACCATGAGCTACAGAGTATACCATTTTACTTGGCCTCAAATCAGCTTTTCATGCAGTCCATCATGATATGAAGCTAAGTTTTGAAACTCTGAGGCTATACTCACTGCTTACCCAGGCAATTTTAATAACCACTGCCAGTATATTCCTGCCTTAGTTGCTAGCTCCAAAAAATATGGTGGATCTTGTAATAAATGTTAATAGGATTTGCAACTAAAGCTGTTTACATATAGAGACTGGACGGCTGTTTCTTTTTTTCAGGTTGATTTTCTTTTCTTTTACATTCTATTACATTTACAATGTAAGTGATTTTTTGTTAAAGTGTTCAACTGTGAAGGGATTCAGTTGGAAAAAAAAAATTAAAGTGCAGCAGTTTAAAAAGAACACAATATCGAATGTGTATCAGGATCAGTACCATAAGGTTTCAGTATCGGTTCTGGAAAAGAAAAAAATGGTATCGCATCATCTCTAATATTAATCCCAATCATAAATGTTACCAAAGATTACCTGTTATTACATTACTAGTTGGTTGCGCCCCTAGTTACAATGGCCTGACTTGCAATTTTTTCAAAGTTACGATGACTATTGCGATACACTAAAAATTGTAAAAAATTTAGAAAAATACTTAAGATTCACTGGCAAGCATTGCTGGCAGGCCGGCGTATGATGTACATTACGTTCAAACGACACCCGGAAGTACACGGACGACACCTGGAAGTACGCGTCACTTGCCTTGCGTGATGTCTCATTCTCTCCCGCAACTCACAAAGTTAACTTGTGTATCGGTATACTGTACAGTGCATTACCATGTGGGGTTTTTTTGTGTACTTCAAGAGCTAATTTTAATTCAAAAGTCTTCTAAACACCTCAGCATGTCTCCTACAGATAAAAAGACTCCTCGGTAGGCTAGGCTAAGCAGTGGCCTATGACATGAGACATGTTGCTTACGATGGGTATAGCGGAACGCATCTCCATCGTAATTTGAGGACTACCTGTAATTGCTTCATTCATAATTTAGGTTTTAATCTTCTTTCTGGGGTTTCATCTCAACCTGTGTACATTTTTTTTTTTAATTAGATGGAACAAAAAAAAAATCCATTCCTCTTGATCTACTTTGTTTGCCCTCTTCCAGACCCTGATTAATGGGTGATGGAGCTTTCACTACTGCACACAAATAACTCATTATATCTCAGCACCTATGTGACTGCATGCCCTTGCTCATATTTGAATCACAGCCCAAGACACAGCTCATAGTTTTTTCCCCACTTTTAAATAAGGCATTCGTATTAAATAAGAATAAGGCCATTTTAAATTAAATAATTGTCACTGCATACCCGCAAACACCCACTCACATGCATACCTAAACACACACACACACTGAGACCCACATGAAATGTGGCTGATTTTCTTCTTGTTGCTGTGTTACCTAGTTGTAATTTCAATTCTATTTTGGTTTGGCTACTATTTCTATGACAACTAGGCACAGGAACCTCCTAATGACAGATCCAGCCCAGGGGGGCTTTCACATTGAAATCATAGGTTAATGTACTTCTAGAGGTAATGTTACTCAAGACATGGCAAAAATAAAGGCAAGACTTTGACTGATTTTCATGCATCATCTACCTAGTTTAAAAATGTCCAATAGAAATCATATTGCATATTGGTGTTGAGGCCACAGAGAGCTTTGTATTTAAAATTAACTTTACTCATGGTATCATAAATCAGATTTATTCTTTGGATGGGGCGCTGTGAATTGGCCTGTGGAGCTCTAATTCTCTCCCCTTCAAACACGTTTATCACTGTGCAGTGTTGGTCGTAGTAAATCCATTTGTTTAACTACATTCCTCACGCTGAGGTGGAAGCATTTTTAAAGGGAACGGCATCTAAACAGTGGAGATAAAAGCTAGGAATCTGCACAGATGGCTGAACATAAAATGTTACATTTTTAATCTCTGTTCACAGCTGCTTTTTTCCTTCAAGTCTGCACAATTGAACTGTTTCTTACAAAATCAATTATTAAGTTGTCCATTCAAGGTTAGATCATTATTCAAGAAGGTTAAAGGCATACGAGCATTCAATTTTAAAGCCTTGAATCATGCTTTCAAATAAATGCTTAGACCACGGTGCAAAAAAGGACAACAGTCGCATCTCCACCGTTCCAATGTTTTATGTGACAAATACAGAAAAGAAAAAAAAGAAAAAAAATAGACCAAAAAAAAAAAAAAAACACATCCAGCCTTGCTGTTTACTGGCCCTTGTTTGATGAACAGCTTATGTCCTTTGTTCTGAAAGTGACTAAATGATCACCAATCACTAATTTCCAAAGTTTTAGACTGCTCCAAGAAGTTGTTCAGATGACGCTTAAGTATTTGCAGCACTGTGCACAAAGATCTAGAGCAACTTGTGAACAATCAGTTCTTTTTGGTCTAGTTTAAACAGTTTTTAAATGGTTATCTTGTAAAAAGCACTGCACTACACATAGTGAGTACAAAATTTGGATTATGGTAATAAGACGAGTCTTCAAATGTCACTCAAAGAACAACACTGAGAAATAAGCTACTTCAGTGCCTGGCGTACAGCAGATACCCGATGTCAACATATCCCTAATCTGGCTTGGTACTTGAGGTGATCTAAGGTCAGCCATTTTCAATAAACCCCTTATTTCTTCTCTTGAGGTCATTGGTAAACTGCAAGTTATCATAAAAAGCTAGACATGAAAATAAATGAAATGGGGCTTTTCAAGGCTCCAATTGCCTGGGAACATTCATTCCTTTTCTGTCTCTGACCTCTAAGCCTAAAGGCAGGAGGTCAGGACTGATGATCGATCACTAAAATGATCACACATCAGTTTTGAAGACCCTAACAGTCATGCCCACAAGTGATATGCCACTAATTCAATACCACTTCCTGCTGGCTCACCTACTTAACTTTTCCTCTGGCCCTGACTGCTTCTAGTTAATGAGGGGTGATGGAGCAACAGGGTGCCAAGGCTGAATGCATTCATTACGGGGGGTGATGACAGGTGCGAGGAAGAGACGAGAGCAAGGGATGGTAGGAGCATTCTCTCTTTTTCTCCAGATATGATGGGCCACAGGTGTTAAGCAGGGTGAATCACTTCCTGAGCACAAGGCAACAGCTGGTATTCCACGTGCTGCGTGTCCACGTGCCCAACTAGATCATGTCCTCCTTCATGCTACTCATCCAAAATCTTGCTGCAGGCTAGAGAAGATCTTTCTTTCTGTCATTTGGTGTGCATATCTGAACGCAGACAAATCAAATGCCTGTTTTTAGGATTAATATTTACTTTGAGGCATAATAAGAGTTAAGCTAAGTTACACATACATAGGGAGGATTTACACTATTTGCACTCACTTGTATGCAAACCTCAGATGTAACTATAGATGTACATACTATTCGGACAGCTACGTGAGAAATGTGCATGCTTGCTGAAGTTTGCCGCAGTTAAGTGCAAGTCTGTGCTGAACGCGGGATGATTTTTCTTGTGTGATATTGGCTTGAGCATTAAATCTAAAGTTAATGCCTGACAGTCTGCTGATGTGTTTGTCGTACTGAAACTTTTAATTGCATTTTACACTTTTTATTTAATGCTATTCAATAACACATTCATGTAATTAAAATAGCCTACATCTTGTAAAGACATCAATTACGCATCCCATGGCTTCAATTCTAACAGATGATATGTAAAAGCAAATGCAGAAAATGTATGATGGGATATACTGGATCAGGTACAATTTTGTAAGATTTTGAATGATTGTCTCATTCTTAAATTAAACCAAAATTGCAGTGCATCAATGTGATGATTCCAATTATAACTACAGCTATAAGAGCCTCCGCTCTTCTGGGAAAGTTTCTACGAGACTTTGGAGTGCCCTTTGGGGATTTGCGCCCATTCCAGTCGAAACAGCATTTCTAAGGTCAGGCACTGATGCTGGACTGCAATTGACATTCCACTTCATCCAAAGGTTCTCTGTGGGGTTGAGGTCAGGGCTCGGTGCAGGCCACTGAAGTTCCTCAACACCAGTCTCATCAAACCATTGTTTTGTGCACAGGGACAACGTCATGCAGGAACAGAAAAGAGCCTTCCCCAAGTTGTTGCCACAAGTTGGGGATCACGTCATCGCGGTTGCCTGCTTTCCAGCCTCAGCGCTCCATGAACTCTGGTTCACAGCAGTCTCAGCGGCCTCCAAACCTAGCAGCACACCCCTGCTCTCGTTTGCAGTCTCCACATTATTGATTATTTGTACCAATTTTGTATTTTGCTCAAATCTTTACTAACTCCAAGTCCTCCTGTGTTTTTAATTCAGTGTGAAGTGTTGTCTTGTCTTGTGTTGTGTTTAACATGTGCACTGTGCCTTTTTGCCTGTGTTTTGGAAACTCTGGTTTTTGATCCTCGTTTACGACCAGTGACCTTGCTCTTTTGTCTAGCCTCTGACAGAGCTGTTTGCTGAACGATTTGGAGGATTGCCTGTTTTGGACTTCGCCTTTTGCCTGCATGATTTGGACTATGTTTACCTGCTTTCTTTAATAAAACTCTCCTGCATTTACATCCTTTGCTCACCTCTGTACCAGACAGCTGGAAGCATACAGCTGTCCAAAATACAAGTAGTCCTCAGGTTACGATGGAGATGCGTTCCACCAAACCCACCGCAAATTGAAAATGTCATGTCAAACCACTGTGTTGAACCACTTAGCTTAGCTTAGATATCTCAGCCTAGCCTACCCAGGAGTCTTTTCCTGTAGAACAGATGCTTTTGAATTAAAATTAGCTCTTGAAGCACACAAAAAAACCCAGGGTAATGCAATGTACAGTACCCCGATACACAAGGTAACTCTGGGAGTTGCAGAAGACAGAGAGGCAGGCATCGCACGAGGTGAGTGATCCGGGCATCGTCCGCGTATTTCCGGGCGTCACCCAAACGTCTGCGTACGCCATACGCTGTTACGCTGGCCTGCCAGTGATGCCTGCTTGCAAATTTTAAATATTTTCTAAATATTTTACAATTTTTTAGTACATTGCAATAGTCATCATCACTTTGAAAAATCGTAAGTTGGGCCATCGCAACTCGCGGAGCAACTGGATCTTGATGTGCTGTAGTATCAACATTACCCCTTTAGTGAGACAGAAGACAGTAGACAATTTTTTCACACGATGCAGTTCAACCCTTGGCAGCTCTGCTGTTTGCTTGGTCTACAACTTCCTGTGGCTCCTAGACACTTCCATTTCCCAATAATGATCGCAAGCTGAACTCGATAGTTACAAGGAGTGTCCACATACTTTTGAACAGAGTATGTTTATTTCAATGCCCATCATCTTCCATCATCGTCATTTTAATTTTTAATCTTTCTTTAATGATGCGCAAGATTGCATTTTCTATCCCTGATTTTGTCCTTGTGTTAAATGGTGGTGGTGGTCTGGACACTATGGAAAAACCTGTCCATGATGATTCTACTCCTGAAAAATCCAAGAATCTCAGGTGTGTGAACTGTGCACAGGGAATTTGTATTATCTGAATGGCACACCCAGAAATTCGACTTAAATATGTGCATAAACCCTTTCTGATTATGCATAACCTAGCCAGTGTAAATACTGACTTAACCTTTAGGCCCAAGACCAGCTGTGAATATGATACATTAGCTTTTTCCTCATGTGCCTATGTCAGCTCTTTAGTCCTGTATCTTATTTTCCTTCGTATCTCCTATTTGTCTCTTTATCATCACAATTTTTGCAGTGCCTTAGTCTGTCCTTAACTGTCATTTTGGACTCCCTGCAGTCAAATACAGTCACTCCCGAGGCCGTTCCACCACAAACACCCAGCTGAACAGTGTTGTCTTTCACTCCATCATCCATTAGCATTCTTCCGTCCAATCCTACACTCTGCCTGTCATTCATCCTCCTCTCAGATGCTTCTCACTGCTTCTGTATGGCACCCTCACTTACGGTTCCTGCACTTATCTGGCATTTACTCAATCACACTTTCACTGACTTCACTCTACAATGGTTCCCCCATTTGCCATCTTCCTTATACTATAAACTGTCAGGTAAAATATCTGGCACTGGCTGGTGGAACAGTCAGTAAATCAAAGGTGAAGCAAATTACTGAAATAAAACAAAGATAATCAGATAATCAGAAAGAGCAATAACAGGGGCTGGGCATTACAAATGCTATTATTCATAGAAGAGGAGAGATGACAGTATGATAATCTGACTAAGCCAATATAAATGTCAGAGTATAGCATGAAAACTTCATTCAGCTTCTTATACTGTCACTACTGGTTAATCACTAATGACAACAGTCATTAGTGACAAAGCTTTAGAGAAGGCTCTTTTTTAGAGATTGTAATCAATAACACAATGGCGCAAAACTCAAATAAATGAACAGAAATCAACGAGATCAGAGAAACAGAAAGAAATCACAAAGAACTGTCAAGTCAAGGTAATGAACGGGGGGGGGGGGGGGATCTTCTATTCCCGATCCTCTGTCTTTTTCTCTCAGGCATCTAGAGATCTTCACATCTGAGAAGTCCTGAATATACAGGCTGTCTGTAAAGTCTGGACACATAGGATAATTGGATATTTTTCATTTAATTCAACTGTTTTGTAATTTTGCAAAACGCATCAACATTTGCATTGCAAATGATGGAAATCATATTGAAGATGTTCTTTGAATAAAAAGTTGTATTCATATTGAAGATGTTGTTTGAAGTTGTATTTTCACCTATGTTTCCAGGCTTTATGGACACCCTGTACATTAGATACAGAGGACATTACATTTTGATTAGATCACCATCCTATTTGGCCTTTTTGTCACAACATACTGTAGTTTGTTGTACATTTTGTGACTACACCGTGCAAAGGTCAGTGGACACATTCAGGACAATCTAAGAGGAAGGAATGACATCCAGCTGAAGTTCATGCCTGATTTGATAATCACAATATAATTAGTACCTCATTACACAAAAACAATATCGTTTAATTAAGGTAGGACATTAAAAAAAGCTGTTCACTTTACCATAGAAACGGGGGGTGGGGGGTGGGGCTTGGGGGAGAGAAACACATCTTTGAATGATGGCAACTGAATACATTATTGAAAATTACAGAACAGAATGAATAAATAATGTGTTCTAAACAGATACAAATAGAGGGATATAAGGAGCCCTGTTATCATTTTTATCAGTGGTTTGCCTCAGTAGCCTGATTTAAACACTGCCTTGCTAGGCTTAAAAAAAAAAAATAAATAAATAAAAGTACGCCTCCCATGTTCCTACATAAACTCCAAAATTCACAAAAGACATATGCTTTATTAATATAGCCAATGACCCATACACACAAGTCAACACACTGAGGGCAGCTCTCTGCTTTCCATTTCCTCCAAAATATAAAAATATATTTCATAAAATATTAACATGAACATTCATTGTGTAGGTTTTTTTTTCCATTCTTAAATGCATGTTTTCGATTGATATTAAAAGAAATCCTTCGTGAAAAGTCATGAACTGCTGCTGAAAAGATCCCATTTTGACTAGCAGCAGAACTCGGATTCATTGCAGAGGCTGGGGAGTCCAGTGAACCTTTATGATCTTTCTGGAGTGTAACAAACGCACCAAATTAAAAACGTGAATATAGATTTTATGGACGCACAATATGGTAGTAGCATGCAATGTAGTATTCTGCAGTAACTGCAGACTGTCTTTTTAAGCAGTTGATTTCATAGCATTCAGCTTTATTTAGTCTGATAACTAATAACCGTGTTTGTTTCTGCGATTTCACATGCAACATAATGGAGTGAAATTCCACAGCAACAGCACACAATAAGGAACACAGTTACAGTAATTAGAGGAGTTAAACGCACAGAATACGCTTAAATAACTTCATACAGCAGATAAAAACTAGCATTTGCTATGGCTGAAGCAATGAGGGGAAATAATCAGAACAGACGGATCAGAAGAGCTAGAAAACAAGTGGCCATTTTATGTATCCAAGTCATCCGTGGACTGCCATTCCCCCTTCAGATGTACAATAAATGTGATATACTGATCACTGGTTACTTTTTGCCCTGATTGACTCAATACGGATCTGTCAGTCAGTAAATAAAGAAAAAGAAAAAATCCTCTTGCACTGCCAGCATGTTAAATTGAACAGCACCAACAACAAAAAGCACATATACGAAATAATAAAAGCAGTATAAATTAAAGTTACAGATATGTTTTTCAATAAAAATCTGCACAAAATGACTGCTACAAAAGCAGCCGAGAAGTGTCAAATTTTCTGTGTCTAATTCAGAGTGAATACAGAGTGATCTTTGAGGGGCATGCAGGACTGAAAATGTATAACTCTTGGTCAGAAACACAGCAATTTAAAAACAAATAAACAAACCAAAAACAAACAAAAAAAAAAATCAACAGTGAACACACCTTTGATAAATGTGCATAGCGATCATGAAGATGAGCATGAGGAACACTGAGCCAGCATGAAAATGATTACAGTTATCGTCTCACAACAAGATGGTCTGGAGTTTGATGCTTGGGGTGACCAAAGGTGCCTTTTTAGTACAGAGCTTGCACACTCACCCTGTGCATGTGTGGGTTTCCTTCAGGTTCCCCAGTTTCCTCCCACAGTCCAATGGCACGCGGATTAGGTCAAGTGGCTACTATAAATTGCCTATTGGTGTAAATGTGAGTGTGTATGGTTTTCGTCTCTATATTTGCCCTGAGATGGACTGGCGACCTGTCCAAGGTGCACCCCATCTTGAACCAGGGGGTTTGGCTCCGACTTCCCTGTGACCCGCAATGGATAAGCGGTACAGAAAATAAATGAACTACTTTAAAACATTTCTTCCACCAAATCCACCGTATTTTCCCTGTGGTCCCTGCTGTGCTTTTACATGATCAAACAAATATGTGAAAACACATTAAATTCAGGCTGAGAAAGCCTTGGAAATTAGTTGCAAAGTTGGCTGAACTCATCAAGACTAATCAAGATGCAGAGGGTGTGAAGACATGGGACAACAATGCTGCTAATATTTTTCCACATCACCCACATCAGACCAGTCAAAATCTGGAAACTCTTTTTTAGTAAATCACCAGTAATTGTCCTGCAGCAAGGTAGTAGCTGATAAGGCATCTGCCTGGATCTGAGCAGTAACCACTTCACTTCAGAATACATCCTAATGCTGCTGTCAGCACACACCTCAATGACAAATGATGTTTTTACTGCTAACTACACCTGCATACACTGCTAGGCTTCAGAGACGAAACAGAGCACTTTAAATCATCAGGTATTTGTCTGTTTCTTCATACTTCTCGGGTAACTCTTTGGTCTTTAGCTCACACCTATCGAAGTCTTTGTCCCAAAACTTCACATGCTTTTTCCATGTACAGTTAAGACAAAACATTTACATAAACCAATTGAATCATGATGCAATATATATTTTAATGGTATCACACCCACCATGTGATGCTGCCACCTCCATGCTTCGCAACTGGTATGATTTTCTTCACATTAAAACACTCATTTTCATCCTTACAGAGGTTCATCATGGCCAAACCATTTCATTTATGTTTCATTTGGTCAGAAAACAAACCTCAAAAAAGGCTGGTGATCACCTGCAATCTTGAGTCTGGCTTTTTTTTAATACCAGTCTTGGAGTAGGGGCTTCTTCCTTGCATGGCAGCCTTTCAGACCATAGCAATGAAGGTATACAAACCTGCTTCTAACTCAGTCAATAGTTCTTTTGTTGTTGCTGTTGTCTTGGGGTTTAGTTGAACACCATCACACTGAAGTTTGTTCATCTCTGATAGTTAATTTGTGCTTCTTTCCTGAATGATGCAGTGTCTGCGTGGTCCCAAGATTTTTGTGTGTATACAACTGTTTGTACAGACGCATGTGGTACCTTCAGGCATTTGGACACTGCTCAGAAGGAGCACTGAACTGAAATTTTTTCTTGGCTGAGTGGTTAGATTTTCTCATTATATCAAGGCCAAAAAGTCAGTGACTCTAAAGGCAGGCTTTTTACAGTCACAGGTGCACTCCATAAGCTTTTGTTCTCAACTGTACTTTGTAGCAAACTTTCTGATTTAGATCTTATGCTACTGAAAATCTTCTTGCCCGGTCTTCGACTCGTATACACCAAGTCTTGGATTATGTATTGTGAATTATTTTCCCTGCAGTCCTGTGTGTGCAGAGACAAAACAGCCCAGTTGTGTCAGTCAGTTAGCATAGGCTACTCTGGACCTCAAAACAGGATGGAAAAACTTACCACCAGTTTCTGGATGTCTTTAATGTGTAGACCACACTGCTAATTTTGTTAATTTGTGAACGGTAAATGTAGTAAAAGAGAGAGGAACCCAAGGATTGCCAACTAAATCTCTTTCACTATTACTTTGCTTTGGGAGGGCTTGTGGCAGATAACACCCAAGAACTGGCTGATTATTTCCATGACCTTTAAGGAACATCTTCAAAGAGGGCAGCGCATGGTAAAGCCACCTGCCTTCAGGTAATTAAGCTAAAGGGCATAAGACTCAAAGGCATACTAAGACACACATCAATGTAGTGGAAAATGTGAAGTAATGGCATTTTAAAAAATCTTTTTTTTTTTTTCTTTTTACTGGAGAACTCTCTTTAAACTGTGTCCTCATGCTTTTTGGATGGAACCAACCAGAATATTCATCTTCTATATAAGAATTTAAATAATAGGGAAAAAAAACGAACACTTTCATTACAAATGAAATGTGGGTGTATTTTAGAACAAGTCAATCCAAAATAGGAAACAATCTTTAAATAAAAAAATCTTTTTATAAGGTGTTGGCCTGACTCTATTTAAAGTGTCAAAATAAAAAAGAAGCCCTTGATGAGAGCATCTTGCATAATGCAGTACTTGAACTACAGTAACCATCATTAAAACAACAGTTGTCCTTGTTTTTGTTGTATTAAGATGAGGTCAAAATCAAACTTTTTGGTCATGAACATCAGATGACAAAATAGGACTTTATCCAAAGAAAAGCAGCAGGTAAATACTAGCATCAGTCATACTTTGGTGCCTGGAAGGATCAGTGATCAGATGCAGTGGGATCAGTGATGCTTTGGGGACAATTTGCGTCTGGTGGTTCAGGGGATCATGTGAAAACTGACATCATGAATTTTTGCAAATGCCCGGACATTTCAGCTCAAAATCTAGTTGCCTCTGCAAGGAAACCTCCAGACAAGTTTAAACAGATGGAGATCAGCCAGACATGGTTCCATATCAACACAAAAAGAATGCACCCAACTGAACCCAACTGAAAACCCATGGTACGAAATGAATTGGAAAGTAGACATGTGCAAATCTGACAGTATAAAGGAGCTTAAAATGTTCTACAGCCCTGTTACACATATCAGGAAGAGACTCAGTACTTAAAAACATTTTTTGCTTGTGAGGGGAAAAAAAACTATTCAATAAAACAATACAAGGGGTCCTCGATTTACAGCAGAGTTCCATTCCTACGGCTCGAAGTAAACACGATTTTCGCCGTTAGTCGGAACTCCCACACTGTACAACACTGTATAATGTTAAAACAGCCTAATACAGTGCCTGGATCTCCAACTAGGTAACGAAAAGAAAAAAGAAAATCAAATTGCGCTGATTGGCTGACGTGGCGAAGGACTCGGTTATGATTGGTCCGTACGTTTGTGCTCATTGTTTGTACGAACTCTGTCGGGTTTGGTTGAGAGGTCGATCCTGAGCGCCACGTTCATTTAAATATTAACGGTGAACGTAAACAAAGCCTTTTTCTAAGATTTTCTTAATAAATTTATGGGAGATGGTGACTGATGCAACCATGAAAATGCCGTAGGTCGATGACACCCTAAATCGAGGAATCCCTGCATATTTGTATATTTCCCTGTATTTAATGTCCCTGTATATTTGAGCTGAATACATCACTTTTTGATATAGTGTTTGTATAATCAGGACTCACTCGCTCACTCACTCACTCACTCGCTCGCTCGCTCATTTTCAAGAAGGGTGCCAATAAATCTTGAGAGAATTTCTCTTGTATTGCAACTGAAAGGACCTAAAAGCTGTTCAAAGTGATACAAGTTAATAAGTCAACAAGCTAATAAACAACTATATCTCATTCAGAAATTGAAATGCAGCCTTTTAAACTGATGCTGTTACTGTTTGATTTCCCACTATTATTACCTTAAGAAGCTTGCAATAAATCATTTTCATTTTCATCAAACCTTTGCCCTTGACTGTGTAGCACAAAGTGCAGGATCTGACCAGGAATTTTCATTTGTCATCAAGAAACCTATTTTCCGGGTGTACAAAACTTGAAGTCACTCTAACACTAACTTCAGGAATGAACGAAGGTACTAGTGTTGTTGCTGAGTGGAAGCAACAGCTCATGTTCCACGACACTGCTAGTCCAGTAAAAATATATCATTCAAACCTTTTTTCACAATATGAAGAGCAGAAATATTTAAACTAATGGTAAAAATAATTCACATACTTTTAAAGGCCATACACATAATCTTGTTTTGCATGTTGAGCTAGTATAACCCAAAAAATAAATAAATAAACTGTCCGATTAGAGAAACAATTCCATACCCATGTACAGCGCTCTCCCCTTGTTACGAAGGCCTGACTTACGATTGTCCGAATTTACGATGAAGACTGCAAAAATATTTAGAAAACATTTAAAATTCATGGGCAGTGTAACAGCGTATGACGTATGATACATTTGGACCGGATGTACTCAGACCGGATGTATGTTTGCGAAGGTTAGCTTGTACTTAAATGATGCATACTTAATGAAAGGGAGAACGTTTCCCCCCACCCCTAGCCTATGTGGCTTTGTTGTTCATTACAAGCGGTGTAAAATAGCACCGCTGGAACACTTAGTGCTGACGGTGGAAGAGGGCGGGGCTTCCTCCCCAGCAGCAGCAGCTGAAGCGCTACGTTCTCTGAGTCACGTGCAGTAGTGCGACAACAGTGGAAATTTTCAAAATAAGATACACAGGAAACTAATGAAAATAAAATAACTTAAAATTTCAGGAAGGTTATTATATTTTAATAACGGTACCAAAAGACCCACGGACCAGTACCGGTCCACGGCCCGGTGGTTGGGGACCCCTGTCCTACAGGAAAAGACTCCTGGGTAGGCTAGGCTAAGCAGTGCTTCAACACACGCTATTTTCCACTTACGATGGGGATTTCGGAACGCATCTCCATCGTAACCTGAGGACTACCTGTATAGCATTCCACAAATGAGGAAAAAAACTGACCTGGCAAGCATTGTAGAGCAGCTGGTGCTCAAATTTCTTGATGCCCAGGATTTGCTGGAACATCTCGTAGAGCTGTTCCTTACTGAGGATGAGCTCAGACACTGCACTGAATGGCATGCGTCCTTGTGAGCGCCGCTGGTCTTCTTCGCCCTTGAAAATGACATCGTATTTGGTGATCCAGGAGCTCAGCACGGTCTCTTTGCTCAGGCCGTCAATCTCAGGCAGGCTCCGCACGCGCCGCTCAATGTTCTTCTTGAAGACCTCACGGAAATCGCTGGCTGAGCAGCCTCCGCTCTGCACCATCCGTGTCACACGCTCACTCTTCAGAAAACCCTGAAGGAAAGGAATTTCAGTTAGTTTGTGAGTAAAAATGCCGTTTCCTTGAGTGTCATGTTTGTGATGTACCGTAGGTCATGTCTCATCTCTTAAAAAAAAAATAAAATTTTTTTCTTCATTTTAATTTCAAAATATTGAAATAAGAAAAGGAGCTTGAGTGAAAGGAAATGTGCCACTAACCCTGACATGTTATAATTTCAGTTTAATTGTATTGTTATTTATTGTTTCTTTTACTATTAGTGCCAGTTCTGATCTACGAAGCACAATGAAACATAAAAGGAGCAGCAGATGGGGCTGATTCTCATCTTCTTCCAGCAGGTAATGGGGTGGAACAAATTCGATTTAGCTGCACTGCCTCTAAACTGAAAGAAATGTTTTCATACTAAGCCCATAAGGATTTCAACACATGAGGAGACACTGATGTGCAACATAAAGCAAGGTGGCAGCTCACACGAGGAGCAAACACACTCCAACTCCATTAGCATGAATCATTTGCAAAGTCCAAATCGGAACCGAATTTTAAGAACAAGTCAAATGTGAAATTTATATACGAGAAAGATAAATTGGAATGCCCATGATGTTCAGAAACATTATGCCACTCAAAAACAAAACTAGGATGACACTGACGTGGTTCAGAACTTCACAAACCTTCTGCTGCGTTATATTTTTTTCCAGATGCATTTTCTTCAGGTGTCCTACTCATGCAGTATGAAACAGTGATTGCAATTATTATCCTACAGGGAGAATTACTCACTTTCTCTGTCCCTGTTGAGGCGTCTCCACTAATTAGAACAAGCAGTAATAAGAAACAAGATTAAACATTTCTCTTTTACCGTAATGCATATTCACAAGTTCCTACACTATAAGCTCAGCTCCATATACTGTATTACTCCCTAGGCATGCAAGTTACAAGTACTCTATATTGGTTCCATCATTCCTAAGCTTCGCACAAAAGTATTATTTAAAAAAACTAATAAAATTACTTACTTATTATATAAACCTCATAATATTACATATTTAGAGTTACACACAAGAAGTAAGGATTTACTGGAATACTGAAATTGTGCACATTAGTATTCAAACCTTGTGTAACCAACAGTTTGAGTACAATTCAGAAGTTGTGTGAGTTAAGCACAATGGACCTCATTTATCAGTCTCTGTACATTTGTGTGCAAAAGTTTGTGCAAACCAAACCAAACTAAAGGTTTCCACCAGATTTCCAAACGTTTAAGAAACACTTTTTTCCCCTCACTCTTTGATGATGACATTCACCAAGCACAATACATGGCACAGTTGATTTGCATTTGTTGACACACACAAAACCCTATAAAAGACGAAGCTCACACAGTTGAAATGACAAACGGCAAAAAATAAATAAATAAAAAGACTTTCTCCGAGGTGGAAATGAAGGCTGTTTTGACTCACGGGCATGCCTGTAAAATAGATCATCTAACAACGTACATAAACTGTTTATTATTGAGCAGTGTATCTGCAAATCTCAGCCAGCACCATCCAAAGCGTGCAATGGAGAAGCAGGAAGGTGTGTGAAGTGTCAGAGAAAGCCTGACGATGGCACACTAGGGAGCATACGGCACACTGCACCTTGAGTCATACCAGATCGGTCGCTTATCGGCCTTGTGGTGCTGGCTCTAATGAAGTGCTTCACAGCATTAAAAAAGATGCTGTGGAAACTGCAATGCATTTACACGCCACCTGAGCCACTGCAGCATGCCCTCCTTTTGTACATCATTCTTAATGGAATAAGTGGTCTTGTATGACTTAATATATAGCACTTATGTTTGCTTCCTTCCTTTAGTTCTTCTTATTTACATATTTATTCATAAACATCCATTATGAAATACATAAGCTACATGAACCTATGAAATGCACAAGCTATTTAAAACTGGACCGTGTAATATGCATATGAAAATGTAGTAACTCATCTCACATTACATGATTTGAACCTTAGTTAGTCTTCTTATGCATAAATAAATACGTATATGCAAACAAGAGCAAAAGTGAGATACAGACATTTCTCTCCAAATTACAAATATCCTGCTGTAGCCTACAAAAGGCTGAACATATATTTTTGCTACTTCTAGTTTCGAATGTGAACACTGTTAGTATGTGTTATTGATTGTTATCTTAAATAACCGTGGTCCTCTGAGGCAGCTGTAATACTCTACAATGCAGGGAAAAAAAAGGTCAGCATGTCAAATCTATGAGACAGGCACAGAAACAAGGCATATTGCAGCTCTGCGGGGACTACTGACCCCTCTGCAATACCAGATTTGATTTCGTGAACAGCCATATAGGAGTCCAGGAGAGCAACCTGGTGCTGCTCTCACTGGGTGGAAGGATGGCTTCGTCCCTTTCTCATCGTCGACTGGAGGCACCGATAATGGTCGGCTTTATTCTTGTATTTAATTTGTATATGCTCAGTTGTCATATGACACTGAAAAAAAAAATGCAGTGACCGCACAATTACACGTTAGCTCTTTGACCCTCTCAGACTGGGAGCTTCTGTGCAATAAGAAAGATCTACACCATGGGTGGGAAATATACACAAGAGTTTCAACACAATCTATATAGTCGTTGGAGCTGCTTCACTGAGATTACAGTGAAGTCACAATACTTACAATAAGATTACTTTATAAATAAGAACTGAATTATGCATTGCAAATTGGACTGCTTATTTAGTGAACTAATCTTCACCTTGTATCAACATTAAACAAAGCATCAATAAGTACACTGTGAATTATGATGGTTATCCATTATCCCTGGATGAAACACTAGGGTTTAAAGTCTGAAACAGTTTCATCACCCAGCTTTGAACAGAACTTTTATAAATAAATCTATTTAAACGCAATTGTTCATGTCTAATTACATAATCCATGTGCAATTAATGCCATTGCTTGCAGAGATACTTACAGCCTGCAAAGTTGGAGCTGGAGAGCAAACCAGACAAGATCACTCTTGTACATGCATGTCATCCAATTCAGAAGAATAAGTACTATTTTTCATGACTGGATGATCATAGGCATTGATAATTATATGCCTGGTTATTTTTAGTGACATGGCCATTGTGATTCAAAACAGCAGCACACTTTAATACTTGTTCACATAACTCTATAGGAAAACCCCTGTAATTTCCAGAAGACCTAGCAGAAAAGAAAAAAAATTAAGAATTTATCTCAAGAGTAGTATTACATTACGGCTCAATAAATATGCTAGAGAGAAGAAAACATTACTTTTGTTGACATTACGGTTTGCTTTGCCAGGTCAACAGAGAGCGGATACATATACTCGGGATCAAATGTGTATAAGTATTATCACTATTATTAGCATGCAGTACTGTGTGTTGTACTCTGTGGTGTAACATTTTGAGGAGGATTTTTTTTTTTTTTTTTTTTTTTACACAAAAAAAATGTGCCATGATGATAAATCTGAAATGAATGACTTGTAATGGTGCTAATCAACTTAATGATCTGTTCACACTGTGTGCCAAAAACAAAAGGTGAAAATCCAAAGATGAAACTTCCAGCATTTACCATAGATCACTGATCATCAATAAAAGACTCTGGCATCAGAGCTGCAGTCCTGATACTTACTGAAGCCAAGTACATCAGTGGGCCTAAACTGAGCATTCAAAAAAGTACTGTGTAGCACAATAAATAATCCCCCAAAAATGTATACAAACTTCAACAGTGGTTTTCTGTGCCCATTTTTTTATGCAAAGATGGCACACCACCACACTACCACAGAGACCTGTGAGCCCATCTCAATGACTTTCTACCCTTTGATGTCTGTACAAGTCTAATGCGGGTTGGGGGGGGGGGAGTAAAAGAAATATAGGCCATATAAAAGCAACGTCTGGCCATAGTTCAGCAGGAACCATCATGGCTTCTGTAGCAGATCCTCTGTTATAGCATGTTGCTATCAATTGCATGCACATATTTATACTATTTAGCTCACCAACTAACTAGCATCTAATTATTTTTAACTTCAAACTGGATCTCTCACCTATTCGGTGCCCGGTGAGCTAGTCTGAAACAAGATAAAATAACCACTTATTTATAGCGATTCAAATCAACAATAGATAAATTGCAACTTCACACCAACTTTATAATTATGAAAAATGTTAAAAAAATTGGGCAAGGGGCTTGGGGGATGGTGGGGGGGTTAATGAGAGTGGCAGGAGCTAATCAGTGAAAATGAACGTGGTTTCACAGAATCCGATCAATTACATTCAGGATGATTTTAACCCGTACATGGAGTTTTGAGCCATTTTCAATGCATAAAATGCAGATTTTTAAAAAGATGCTAATTTTGTCCATATGAACACCAGTGTGCAGTACCTCTTTAAGCATTAAAAGGTACCTATTGAAAATATTCTGCTATATTAGTTGTTTATCCAGACCTGTATGTAATTGGACATTTAAAATGATTCAGAGCAACACAGCATGGACAATGGTAGCTCAATGATCCTGGGGTTCTCATGAAAAGGTGTGAAATTTACAATCCAAGCACTACCATACTGCTTCAGTTGGACGTTTAAACCATGAGGCTTAAGAGGAGCTGCATTATTGCTGCTCCGACTTCAGCTTCTTGCACTCCAAGGTATAAAAATAAACTAACGTCATTATGCTAACCCTATATTCATCGCACACTGAAGCGCCTCTGTGACAGCCTTGAAAGTGCATCATTCTTTTGTTTATACCGGACATGCAGATTTGAATTTCATCCATGACCCATGGGGAAAACAAACAATAAAAAGCATCTTCCGTCAGAATGCTCAGTCCCACCACTGCTTTCAAAAATTCTGAGTGCACAACTCTTATTAACAAGCATATAGGGCAGTGGTAGCTCAGGGGATTAAGACGGTGGGCTATTGATCGGAAGGTTGGGAGTTCAAGTCCAGGTACCACCAAGCTGCCACTGCTGGGTCCTTGAGCAAGGCCCTTAACCTGCAATTGCTCAATTGTATAAATAAAAAAAATAAATGTAAGTCGCTCTGGATAAGAGCGTCTGCCAAATGACAATAATGTAATGTAATGTAATATAGCTGGTGAATATACAAGCTAAAAACACATGCATCCTATACATAAAGGTCCACACTTTATAAGGGGACAGTTTCCTCAAGAGCATGATGTACTAAAAGCACAGAACTTTAATCATCATGGTGGTTTAACTGCTTCAGCATTATATGAATACCAAATCAATAGGAAGGTAATAATATAAGACTAATAATAATCACGTTTTAAAAAGCTGACACTTCCCAGCAATATACCATAGCCCCATCACTCATATACACACTGCAGCTTGGCATTTAACGTTTTCATTTTGTGCCAGTACAAATGTCAGACATTACTAATGAATTGGCCACCATGTGCTTTCCTTTCTCCCTGCTGTTTGGTTTAATTGATGGATTAAAACCATGTTCAATTATGTACAAGCAACAGTGTGCATAACAGCTTGTATTTCTCAATAAGAAAGTTTAATAAGATGGAGGGCTGTTCGGAGCATTTGACTGTGTAATTAAAACTAATACCAAGAGAATTCACTCTAGAGCAGGGTGGGCAACCTGAGCTACAGAGCATTAGTGTGGATGCAAGTTTTATGGATGACCCGTATCAGCCATTTAAAAAAATAAATAAATAAAAAATAAATATAAGATCAACTCCACAGCTCTAAACATCTTTATTATTAGGGGATTTAGAGGTTATCCCAAAGACCTGCACACACTGGCCCTCCTTTGCTCTAGAGAGTTGTGTTACAAACCACGTAACAGTAGTCACTGTGAAAAAAAAAACCCAAAGTGTCAGGCAGACGGCATCAGGGAAAAGGCAGAGTGCATTAATGAAGCAGGTCAGATACTGTTTATGACTTCTTTTGAGATAAGGTATATAAAAAGAGATAGGAAACAAAAAGAAGTTATTAATAATTTCTCTTGAGGAAAATATTTTTTGCTTCAATTAATTTCAATTTCTTCAAAACAATCATGGTGCTGCATTCTGCAATGTGGCTTTGAACCTAGGATGGGTTACAACAGCAGAAGACCTCCTCTGTTTCCGCTCCTGTCAGCCAAGAACAGGAATCTGAGGCTATGGAAGGCACAGGATCACCAAAACTGGACCGGTGGAAGACCAGACAGTGGTGGTATATTGCTGTTGGAGCCCATGCTAATAGTAGTGTTTTAACTGTTTTGCATTTAGAGATGCTTTTCTGCTCACCAGGTTTGTATAGATTGGCTATTTGAGTTTTTCAAATCTCTTCCTTCATCTCTTTGAACAGATTGAATCACACCTCTCCATATCTCAGATCAAATAAGCTATTTTTTTTTTTAACACAATTAGCTGAAAACTAATCAGTTTTTGCACAATGTAGTTTTTGCAAGGCACATGATGCAGTTGCTATAGGAAACCTAGAGCATGCTACCTTTATGGTGTTCTGATCTTCCACTTTCCTAGCCATTAAACTGAGCCATTATTCTTCTGTTTTGTCAATCCTGCAGAAGGCAATTTGATACTGATTTTATTTTATTTCTTTTTTTAAATTGCTGCTCGCAGTCTGGACTGAAAAAAATTTTCCCCCTACAAACGTCCTTTCACTGTGTGAACTGTGGCAAACCTCTCATTTTCTCAGGCTTTCACACTGAAGCTGAACAGCAGCATCTATTCAAAAATCACTCAATACAAGTGGAACTAATGATAAACCACGAGGTCAGTGCTCTGCAGAACAACTAGAAAAGCTAGGATACATTTAATAGAGATGCACAGACTCATGACAGCAGCTTCAGATATACCGATAATGAAATTGGTCAGTGGAGAAGCTTGGTCCATTTTCCTCACTGTCTAATCCTCAAGTCTGCTTTTCCACTCACTGGACTATGTTCGTGGTGAAATATCCTGAAATGTACATACGGAAATGTACAAGACCAAGAGAATGAAAACGATAGACTGTAAAGGATGTGACAAACCATTCATCAGTCAAGCCTGAGAGTCTGGTATATTCTAGTAAGCAATAAGCTTGGCCAATAACTCCCAGCATTCACAGAAACATGCCATTTAAAGGCCACTGTCGATGACCATTTCCCACAGGCTGTGAGGAAACATGCAAGAACTTTAACAAACCAGCAACATTTCAGATGTTCAAATAAACATGGTGTGTTTAAAACGTTTATCATCTTGTTAGAAACAGTTGGACGGTGGAATTGTGTGCATAGGTGGAAGTGTAGTGTGGAGAGCTAATCAGATTGCAACCTTCAAGTTCTTAAAGCACATGACCAGACAAATGCACAGAAGATATCATGTGTACAGATGCTGGAGCTGAGACACCTCCACAGGACATCAGAACTGTAAAAGTATGGAGGCACCATAGTATTGGATATTTTTTCAGTATCAATACTAATTAACCTGCATCCGAAGTCACTGTTTGCCTATTCCAGTGGAGCCATATTTTTCATAATTACCATGAATACGGACACTTGCTACTTAAGAATACTAACCTGTTACGTAATAGCAAAACAAACACACACACAAAAAAAAAACACAACAAAAAAAACCACACGGAATCATGTGCTTAATACATTGCATACATATGTTTTCATGCGTTGTTATTATTAATTTCATTTCCTACCATTAAGTTGTTTTACGACTTGGATCGCAGTAAATAATGTGGCCTGGGAATCAGCATTTACTTTGAAAATCACTTGACATGCCCAACTCGCATTTTTTCGTTTGATCTCTTTTGTTGTATTTGACAAATAATTGCCTGTTTGGGGTATTAATATGAGGTTGCACATGTTATATCCCTTATTCATCCATCAACATTACAAAGCAAAAGGTTCTTCAGATTGGGTTATAAATCTCAGCTGCTGAACAGTCAGCCTCTAAAGATGATGAGGTTTACATCTGAAGGCATTCGTCTTTAGCTCTGCACATCCCTTCACGATTTCTCATAAACCTCAAGATATACGTCAATGCTCTCTGAAATGGCAGGTGCAAAAGATACAGATGACCTGCATGAAGTTCTATAAATATTACATAAGCTGCTAAAATGCTATTAACACAATCAAGACCAAAATGTACAGTGTGGAAAGGTTAAGAAATTTCCAGAAAGATGAACATACTGCACTTTGTGCTGAAAACATGTCATTTGTTATTCATTTATATATTGATCTACATCCACCTTAGCAGTTTCATATAAATTTAACTTGGACAAAAACCCTTAAAAAATGTAAAATGCTAACACTTTAGTCAAGAGTGAGAGCACGCTCCTTACCACCTAACAACTTTCTTCAAATCTACCTGTCTCACACAATTTTGTGCCACAGCCTTGCCAGGCTAAACTTGCCATTTTAAAAAATCTTGCAATCTCAACCTGCAGGAGCCGTCAGTCAACCCTAGGTGGGCTTGATTGGCTAGTTTTCCCCACACACAATAATTCAGTCCTAGGGGCTTATTTGAGAGGCAATGTATTATTATTTGAAAAGCCACAAATGCCAAAAAGGCACAAGGAGTAGCAAAAGATAAATTACTTTTTCCTCCAAAGAAAAGCAATTTTCTTTTCAAGAGGTGATGTTTGGCTTTGAATTGTTTTGTGCCTTTTCATTCCAAATGGCATATGAGTAATTAAAGTGTTTTTCCATGCTGATTTTTTTTTTTTTTTTTTTTGTAGCTTAATTGTGCCAATCAGTGAAAGAATTTCTCCTAAGCTCAGGCCACTTTGGTCCATATAACCACAGTGGAGCAATTCACAAGAAGTTTTGCTGTACGTCATGATAACATATTTAATGGTGGCACAAGCTGTGATAACAGACTGTGACAATCCTGGCATGTTAAATACTTGGGAAGTGGTGAAAATGGCAGCTCCTTCATTTGCACACAATAGCTCTGTAATCAGCGATGACAATTTGACAGACCTTACAAAAAATACTCAAAAAGAGATACTTCTGAACCACATCACGGCTGCGCTTTTTGCTGCACGTTTTGTTTCACAGACAGTTCATACAACTGTAAATGTACCCAAGATCACTCAGATCACAGAGTATGAGGTGCAATATATGAATATATGCATATGATTATACACAATATGATACAAACACAAATTCATGCATCACCAAACTAGATCTGACAATCGTAATTTTACCAATTCCATCCAAGAGTACATGGCCCCTGATTTTTATGTACTCCCTATAGTAGTAATGCAGGGTATGCACAAACAAACTGCTTGGCTAGATGGCCGTTTTTTTAAACTGGGAAACTTGGCACATTTTTTTAGTTTAGGAAAATTAAAAAATACTAGGCAGGCAAAAATCTACATTTTCACAAATACCAGACAAAATCACAACTGGACATGAGGAAAACAGATTTTGCATACTATAATTAGATTTTAATCCAGCTAACAAGACACAAATTTGACTAAGTGTGAACTCATGTGTCATCTTATCAAAAAATTCAATCTAATTAAGTGAAATGATCAGGTGTAAAAATGGGAGCATTGCGTACATTGACAGTACTTTAATTCAATTTCCAGACTAGTTGGCTTTGTTTCGCAGTTGGGCATCAGCACACAAAAGGACAGAATTAAAAACTGTCCCTGAAACCAAAAACAACACCACTGCATAAGGGAGGATGTCTTCAAGGTTTCTCCAGCTTTCACTCACAAAATTCAATGCCCAAATTGATGAATACTCCAGTGGCAAGAGAAGCTTTTACTTGACCAACGCTGCTGAATGTTACGTCTAGGTTGTACACTGATCCATTTAAAAGAATACTAGGGCTGCCACGATTAGTCGACTAGTCACGACTACGTCGACTACCAAAATCGTCGACAACTAATTTGGTAGTCGA
>JAQLOM010000012.1:12406169-12418814 GCA_030068315.1 Chrysichthys thysi | reverse complement strand
CAGAAAAGATCAGATGTCAGATTGGCTGTCCTGTATGTCAATCAAGTGACAAATTTCTTAGTGAGGACAGATGATAGACTGATGACGCATGGGTTGCCACGCATGTGCGTGCAGCCGCGCCAGAGGCTCCTATCGAGTTGCCAGGTTTTTTTAATTCCATGCGATCGACTCACACTACCTTCGCGATCGACCGGTAGCTCGCAATCGACGTATTGGGCACCCCTGCTCTCAGGGATGGAGAGAGGCATACAGTGACATCAGCCAATCATGGGTGTCTGTGAGTTCATACGTGTGTTGGTGGGCAAATGGCACTTTCCTCAGGGTGTATAAAGACTCATTTCTATTTCTGTGTTAAATCTGAGGTGTACAAATGGCGTCAAAGGTTGCACATGGGGAAGCATTTATACTTGCACGTAAGGTGCATGTCCCCTCTAGGAGGCACTGCCACAAGAAACCCAGGAATTTACTGCTTTTATATACAGAAAAAAAGACCAATAATAATAATAATAATCATAATACATAATTATATATAATAATTATAAACCAAGGGACCAAAAATGCGGAGGAGGAAATCCGACGCCATCAAGCGGACCAATCACAGTTGTTGCAGTCTGCATTGTGTATTTACTTTTTTGGGTTGGTGCCAAAAGTGTCAAACTCCAGTGCACGGATACATTTGATTGAGAAGTATAAATTGGCCTATATGCAGCTCCCTGATGTTGCCTGAACAGCAGTTTAAGTGTCTGACTTCACGAGCCTCAAATAAAGCTTGTGATATCCTTCTCCCTCCCTGGTTGGTAGCTGTCAAATGATAGGGGAGAACTTGTTCCCCTGGGTGGGCAGACGGGTTATTAGCCATGACTAAACAAAACAGATACATTTGTGATGGGAAATATATCACTTAACAAATTAAACACTTAAAAATCTTGAGAGCACTTGAAAGGAAACATATGATCAACTGTTACCAGTCTGACCAATAGCAGAGTGGACTCAAATGCAGAATCATTAAATAAAGTGAAAAATGCATTATACACAAAATAAAACTAAGACACTTTAAGAGAAAAGGTAGACAAGGAACATATCGCTAACTGAACATAACGGGCGATAACGAAGCAGGCAAGTGACAAGTCCATGTGATGTGATGGGCTGATTTACTGATTTCACTTTAACTTTAACAATAATCCATTCAAGTGTGTAAAAGTGTCAAACACTAATTATTGGCAAATTGTACTCCAGACCACATGGTTACACTCATTTCTGTATAATTGCACAGTTTGCCTTGTGTTTTTCTTTGCATTTCCTGGCAGAAGCTATAAAGAGGTATGAGCGTTGGTCATTTTCACAGCACAAATAGACTAAATGAGCAAGATCATTAATCGTGACTCTTTGTGCACTCAACAGACCTTAATGACAGCTAAATCTTTAGCTGTTCTGTATAACAAATCCGGTGTTGCTTGCTCTTGCATCTTCTGTTTCACTCTGCATAAAATTAAAACGAGAAGGAAAAAAAATGAGTACGAGAGGCAGCTACATGGAGCACTTATGAAATCAAAAGCTCTTTTAACTGTTATAACTGACTGTGGTTTTGAGGACCTCCCACTAGTCTGGGAATGACAGGCATGTTTGTGTCTGATAGACTTACACAAACATGTGCTCTGACAGCATGAGAATAAAATAAGCCCTTGCCCAGAGGACAAGTTGATGTCATGGTCACTCAAGTCCTACACCTTTTTTTGTTTGTTTGGTTGTTTGTTTGCAAAATAATGGACCATAACTACAGTTCAAAATCATACTTTACTCAAATAAGTTATTAGAGATTAAAAGCATGGCTTTTATTTAAGTTTTTTTTTTTTTGGAGATTTATGTCTAAATGATGTCAGTTTTTGACATGATAATTGAGCACGTTATAGTGGCTATGTTATTAAACATCTCTGAATGTGTGTTATTGTGAATTACTCTGCAGGACATTTGTAGGACAAAACAACATTACTGGGATCCAGAGAGATGCCAATTCATTCTAAATTAGGTTCATTAATAGTTGCAGCTCATTTAGCTGTCTAATGCTCAACAATTCTTGCAATACATGCGCATCTACTGCATACATAATGTATCTTGTAGGATTTGGCTGCTGCAATCTGGCTTCCTGTCATATTTCCATACTTTAATCTGCTTCTCGGTACAGTGGTAATCAAACAGAGGAGGAGAGTAGATGATTGGAGGGAAGAGCGATGGAGGAACAGCCCACTGTCCCTGAGATCTGTCACGACTCCGGTCTGCCTGGAGCTTGTGTCTGCTCTCTGCTGATAAACGCAAGTGTGCTGTGCCTCTGTGCTTTGGCGCCCACACCATGTTTCCAGCTGTGGAGGATCCTGCCTTCTTTGAGAGCATGGCCAAAAAAAGGCACATGTAATGGGAAATACCATTACTGCAAAAAGTCTGTTTTGGCATCTACTAATCAACACCACACACACCAACACAGCAGTCTGCATAAAACTGCAAGTCAAATCAGACTCCAGTGGCATCAACAGGAAGGTCTCTGCCACCAGCAAGTCTAGTCCATCTTCTTACTAATGTGTATGCCAGAACATCCCTTTAAACATACTTGAAACAAAAAAGTTATTGAGACATTTGACCTTGCTGTTGTGAGAAAAATCTAATCAGTTCATATGATGGTTATGTCCTACAAACTTTCAGCCAATTGTTCTTAAGATATTGCTCTAATGAGTTTGGGGATGTGCCTTTAAGCTTTGAAGGTGTGCATTTCAATCTAAATATGGAAACAGCCTCTCTCAGATTGGCTAACATCTTGAAAAATTCAGTTAGCTGCACAGCTGCTTAACTTTGAGAGATAAACAATGACTTCTGCATGAAGTTTTAAATTCTTCAGGAAAGTTTGAACTTGAGTTTGAAATGGAAAAAGAACTTGCAGAAACCGACCCACAAGTTCCATAACCAAGACTACAAATGGATGTTTCTGTAGGCAATTTTAAACTTGCTTTTATATATCATAATGATTTTGCAACACTTAATTTTCTTTACAATACTTTTTGCAAAACAACAGTAAACAAAGTAGGTCTATACTACTCTCCGCAGGGCCAACATCCCCACCATTCATACTCACACTCACACTCACACTTAAGGACAATTTAGAGCGGTCAATTAACCTAATCCACATCATTGGACTGTGGGAGGAAACCAGAGTACCCAGAGGAAACCCACACACGGGAGAAAATGCAAACTCCACACAGAAAGGCACCCTGGCCATCCCAGGGCAACAGGCCATCCCTCCCACAGAATCAACAAACTCCATATACTGAAGTTGTTGCAGCCAGATGGCCAATCACGAAGCTTCGTGAAAGAAAGCTACCTGGTTACACGTTTCCTTGTTATCTGGAAGCAGAAGGCGGAAAGCATCAGCTACCAGTGCTACAGCTAAGCTACGAATGCTAAGGCTACCGGCCAAGAATGAGCAAATTGCTGATTACTTATATCGTGGTTTTACAAATGATGAAATCCTTGCATTACTAACTGAATCGCATGGCGTTATCAGCAAATATTTTGCAGATTTTAAATAAGAGCAGACTTTTTACCCAATTTTAAGCTCACATGTGCGTTCGACTTCTGCTTCCGAGTAACAAGGAAAGGATGTTCCTTCGTGGAGCTTCCTGATTGGCAAAGTCAAGTCAAAATTTCTAGTTAGGCATCACATAATCCCGAATTACTCATGCAAAACTTCGAGATACTTAAGAGATATTACAAGTAAGTCGAAATTTCGACTTAGACAGACAGGAAAGGCAACAGCCCAAATGAAAACCTATAACACTGTACCCTTGGTGAAATATTGTTCCTAAAATTAAAAAGTTCAATAATTGTAATTTAATAATCTGCCAATGAATGCTGGTCCATGCTTCTGAATATTGGTACCCATTTTTAAAATATCAGTAAACGTTGTAATTTTTTCCCCCACACTCCTTTTCACTGATAAACAATTTATCTATTTTGACCTTAAACCTGTGAATACTAACTAACATTTTTGTTTTTGAAATTTTGCTTCCAGTTTGAAAGACAGACAGTCGTTACTGAATTACTTCACTGATGGCAGGTGTATGACGATTACTGTTGCAAACGTGTTTAAACGAGATTTGTGCATTCTAAGCATAGTCACATGTGCCATTTTTCCATTTTTTCCTTAAAAACTTTGTTTCACTTGGATTTTGTTGGTTGCTATATCACACTAAAATGTCCACCATGTAGGATTCTGAAGTCATCTATTAAGGGAAACGGAGTATATATATTCCATAATATACTTAGGAATTTATATCTTCCTTTATATCTACAAAGACAGCGGGTCCACCTCTATGGAGCTGCCCTGTCGCAGCACTACAGCATCCAAGAATGGACAAACCTTCAGAGAGCGCCTTCTGTGTATAACATTTTTACAAGTGGTATCGTGGATCTGGAGGGAAGAACGGCAAAGAAAATGAAAGGAAAAAGAAAGAAGAGAGATCAGTGTTTGCTCGTGCTGTCTAACAGGTTTGACAGCTGAAATTTTGAAAAGTGGTCATGCTTAATATTTAACATGGAAATGTCTGATGTTGGTTTTGCACAACTTCCAAACCTTACATTCACAATTCCTCAAGCCCCTGAGTAAACACAATGTGTTTAGTTGTTTTTATTTTTAACATATCTTGTGAAATAGACCTTGAGAGATGAGCAATTAACATCTTGTGTAAAATGTGAAATATCAGCGGGAACGGTAATTAACAAATGTGTTAAGTCATTAACTCACATGTAGACTGGACTGGCTTACTGTGTGTGTTTGTCTCTAAAATACTGAACGTGCATTATAGCAGATCTGTTTGTATGAAATTGAGAATGACACTCTGCATAAGCAAATCGCTCTGACTTTCAAGCCTCGTCCTTCAGATTGCAACATGTTCCCTAGAGTTCATGACTGTGTATTTTTCTGCACCTACATACTAGAATTAAGATATATACAGCCACATGTGGTTGTCTTTGTAGATGTATATTAATACATTACAGAAAGCATCTGTCATATAAAATCCAGACAACTGTGAAGTGTGAGAGATGTACCAGTCAGACTTGTCACAATATAGCACTGACAATGCAGATACCTTGGCTGTGACAGCATAGAGTATAGACTGCTTTTCTGTTCAACAATTTTATTTAAATAAATAAAATCATAAATGACAAAACCCAGGTTCTTCTTTTTTTATTGTGCAGGAGGTGTATGCAAGGTATATTTGAAATAAACTGATTCTTTTATTCCAAATATGAAGTAAAACTGACTAAAAAAAAATTGCATTCATTTAAATATAGTCCGGTCCATAAGAACCTGGAACAGCGAGGAAGCTAGAAATGAAACAATGGGAATGTAAAGGAAGCTTTATTTCAAGGGTCTTAACAAAACATATTGCAACAACTGTTTCATAGTACAGTGAACCCCCGCAATACCGCGGTTCACCTCTCGCGGATTCGCTGCATCAAGGAGTTTCCAAATTTGATTCGCGGAATTTTCTGGAATATAAAATATCATTTTAAAAATGTTAATTCAAACATTAAAAGAACATTTAAATCGAAATGAAGCAGTATGCACTGTATTTCATCAGCGGATGAAAAGTGAAAGTTGCTGTGTAAGCCACTTCCGCTTCAGCTCGTGAACAGGAAGTGACCTCATCGGCAGTAAATTTGGAGAATTTTATATGTTGTTAAAATTACGCATGTTTAAGAGAGTAGAAAGTGTTTAAGAGCATAGGACGAGCCTTAATATATATAAATAACAAAATCAGGCAGACCAGTCATGTAATTGCGAGGGAGCTTTAGGATTGGTACAGCAGTTGTAAACAACAAGTGACGTCACCGGCGCTTTCGCTCCGTGTCCATGAGCTCTTATAGCTCCAGTCCAGTAGCTTTGTGTCCTGTGAGTCTATCTCCTCAGCACTCAGCTCCTCTGGTACCGTGAATTTTGCGCTTCTTTCCCGTATGCTTTCCTCATCGCCATTTCCACCGATTAAAACCTCCGTCTCCCGATTGTTTACCGCTTTGTATTGACAACGCATGAGCTAGTTTGCCCACGACACACTACTGGATGGGAGACGACCAACCATAGAGCACTGTGTTGTGTATCCTGGGCACTGATTGGCTCAGTGACCGTTCATCTCATCTGGTCAGTGCCCATATAGGATTTTATATGTTGTTAAAATGGCGCAGGTTTAACAGTGTAGAAAGTGTTTAAGAGCAAGGGATGTGCTTATAAGAGTACGGGAAAGGTTAATGAGAGAGTGGAAAGGGTTTATAAAGCCTTTAAAAATATATAAATAATAAAATCAGGCGGAAAAGTCAGGTGATCGTGAGGGAGCGACAGGATTGGCTAGGACGGCTGTAAATAGGAAGTGACCTCACGGGCAGTAAGTACACGTGGAATTTTATATGTTGTTAAAATTTTGCATGTTTATGAATGTAGAAAGTGTTTAAGAGCATAGGATGTGTTTAAGAGTGTGGAAAAGGTTAATAAGAGAGTGGAAATGGTTTATAATGCTATAAAATATATATAAATAATAAAAATTAATGTGACTTCGCAGTATCGCGATTTCACCTTTCGCAGGGGGGGCGGCGGAACGTAACCCCATGATAGGCAGGGGTTCACTGTACCTCCTTTATCAAAGGCTCTAAAGTATTTGGACAACTGACTGATGAGCATCAGTCTGATAATTTGCATTTGGGAGCTGTTTATAGGACCTCTCAACATGTGGTCGAAAGAGTACAGCTCAAATAAAAGGGAAAATGATTGTTTTTACGATGCATTGTGAGACAAAAGATTCTGCACCGATTTTTAAAAATGGTAAGTAAATGATCTACCTTTACAGTAGAAAAGCAGCTAGCGTACTGTTCTTATTGTAAATAAAATAGGCTGAGTAACTAAATAGTACAACCCACCCCACAGCTACTTTGTCATTATTCAAATACTTATGGACACACAATAATATACAGGGTAAATACTTGGTAATTAAGGGACTATAAAAGGAAGGGTTACCAAAAAAAAAGGGCAAGAAAATTGAGGACCATATTAATATTTGATGTTAAAATGACTCCCTAGTTGGCCAGCAATTTCTGTCCATAGCACCGCAGTGTACGATTTTAGAGTTTCAGACTCTGGTTTTACTTTATGTAATTTCAAATGCTTCAACGGATGTCTGACGGTGAGAATGTCAACACCACAACTGTATCCGCTAGTGCAGTTCAGTAAACACTGATAGCTACCATTCAGCATTTGCCAGAACAGCACTTCACAACCCATCTTCTGAGACAAATCAACATGCAGCACAGAATCACACAGACTGCCTGTTTCACACCTGACCATATTGCCTTTGATCAGTACTGTATAAAAGACAGAAGAGTACGCAAAAATGGGTGTCGCTGTGAGTTAACAGCTCTGTGCTGCTCCTTAATTGGCCAGTCACATCTCCAAATAAAGAAACTTCTTTGACATGTTTGACATGATCTGGAAATACATTTTAAAATGTGATCCCAGTCCATCACAGGGTACCACAGACCCACAGACCCACAGACCCACTGACACACTGACACACTGACACACTGACACACTGACACACACACACACACACACACACACACACACACACAGACACAGACACAGACACAGACACAGACACAGACACAGACACTTTAGAACTACCAATCCACCTACTGCTGTGTTTGGGAAGTAGGAGGAAACCCATGTGAACACTGGGAGAACATACACAGAAACTCACAAATAGCAACCTGCGCTCAGTATCAAACAGGGGACCATGGAGCTTTCAGACAGAAACACTATCCCCTGTCCTACTGTGCCACCATTGTTTAAATGGAATTAATCAAAATCGTTTTTTTTCTCCCGGCACTGACCGCTACAACCTCCATGCATTAAGTGATTAGTGCGATGATACATTTTCACCCACCTAAGTGATGTTCTCCAGCGGTCATTTTCAGCAGCTGATGTGATGACTGGTCACAGGGATTGAGGAAACTGTCACTAAATTGGCTGGATCAGTGAAGATAAATGATCATTTTTACTTTGCTCTGCATTAACATTAGGAGAAGCAAAGAGACAGCACTGCAGCGTTCAAGAAAAAAAGACCCTGCTAAAAATTCAGTATTTCGGAATTCAGCCTGACACTGCTGTCATCTGTACCATCAGTAAAGAGAAGTGAGTCATTACTGCCGGCAACTATCCCCGCCCCTGCCACCATGTGTCACAGATGAGCTGGTCTGGTATACATCTTGAGCAGCTCTCTTTCCTGCCATCATTCCAGTACAAGTTAATCATCATTCAACACTCTCAGACAGCACAGTCCCACATTAATACATGTCCTGGGTGAACCAAACATAAGTGGACAGCGCTACGTACAGGTGTGAACAGAGACCAGTGTGTGACCAGATCTCCCAGACTACCTTCAGAGGTCGTGCAGGACACACATGACCACAACTCTTGTAGTGTGAAAAGCCAAATAATCTCGTTGTATCCTTGACAGCAGTGGACAAAGGTGATGCTTTAACAGCAGTCACAAAAGCAGCTGCTACGTGAACACACAAGCTTCCCATTGTTATCGAAACGCTGAAACCCAAAGTTGTTAACTGCCTGTGCATAAAATTGGTCCGGATTACATGTAACCAGCACATAAGTAGAGACTGTTTTAACAGCTTGCAGAGTTTAGAGTGCATTTAAACACTTTGAAATCTTGAATGGATATCTTTAGATTTTGGATCTCTTTTCATGCAAGCAAAACCAGTGTTGCACAAAACACCCACTTTCTGTCAGTGGACTTCCTGAAGATCTTGAAGACGTGCGAGACGATATTAACCTAAAAGTGCTCCATGGAGGAAAATGTGGAGAAGGAAAAAGCCCACGGCGCCACACCATGACTCACCAACACTGAATACCAAAGAGATGGGCTTATATAACTCAATACAGAGATACGAGTCTTATGGAAAGAATGAAAGTGACAGGGATGACAAAGAGGATGGAACTGCCTCTGGTGAGCCGCTCGCCTGTCAGTCTCCCTGCTCGAGTGAACGTGTCTCTAGTAGTGGGAAAGAGGGAGGTCTGCTTATATAAACCTCCATACAAAACCTATTTGGAACAAAAATAGCCAAACGTTCTGGTGCCAAAGGACAGACATATGTGGAGAGCAGGGATGCGTTTTAGTGAGATTTCCCAACTGTAATTTCCTGTCACGTAGAATCACATGTAGGAAGCTTGTTACAACAACTGACATGAGTGCGAACAAATTCTTCCTGTAGTGAAAACGATAGAGGGAGGCATAAAAAGGAACAAAACAGAGAGTGGGTGTCAAATAGATTAAAAATAGGGTAGTGGGAGAAGCCAAAAGTGTAATACACGCGCACATGCGCGCACACACACACCTTGCTATCCTTGTGCAGGCCTACCACTGATATAATTGCTAATGCATATAATTTATGCAAAGCCTACACATAAATCTAACCCTGCCTTCAGCTACAAAAAGGAAACGGTTTGGAATTTTTTTTTCTTTTCAGGGGGTGTTAACCTTGTGGTATTCTTGTTCAGAACAAGAATATCATGGTCACCACCATGATATAAAAATATGCTAACACACACACACACACACCCAGTGGGGGTACATATTTACATTTGCATTTATTTGACTTATTCAGCAGACAGTTCAAGTGGGAGCAATACTCATGCAGAATATTTCCACAAATGTTTGTAAATATATAAAAGTGCAGGAACACCCTGGCCAGCTGTAAATTCAAATTAAGCGTAATAACAGTGGCATGCCATAAAACACTGCCAAATCAAATCCAAGCCAAATCCTGCATTTGAAATTTAGATTTTTAAATGGCTAACTTGCCTTGAATGGCACTTTTATTAGTATACAGACTGGTATTTTGATTAATATTTGTTACTCACAGTGTCCATTTTAGATTCTTCTATTCCTAACAGAGACTGCTGAAGTAATTCTTTATCTAAATTATTCAAGAACACCTCATATGCTTTGACCTGCAAAGGGTGTACCCCGCCTCTCACCCAACGTCAGCTGGGACTGGGACCTGCTTCCCTACAACCCTTAATGCATATGAGCTATAGATAATGGATGGAAGCATAGACACATATGCTTTAACAGGTTTGGTTACTTGTATATACACACACACACCATATGGCCATCTAACCATCATATTAATATGTGCCTAAGGTTGGGTACCAAACTCTTAGGATACCAACAGCCAGCACTACGGGGCACAAATTCACATGAAATCAATTAGAGCTAAATTTCAGTACCTGAGAGCATATCTGGATGAGAGAGTAAAGTTTTCCGTTGTCTCTGTAAATGACAAGCTCTTTCTGTACATGCAAGTGTGTGTGTATGAGGGAGAGAACGTTTCACACATGCGCATTCAATGCTCACAATGGATGCAAAATTTGAGTGCTCTGAGAACAATGTGCGAGCACAATCATCCTCAGCACGTGCATCACGCGTGAAGCATACACGGCCTGCATCAGTGGAAGTATACTTCATTCTTAAAGTTTACACTAGAGTAATAGAGAGAGCAAGACTCTGTGATGTCACCCATGCAACATGTTGAAGCCCAAAACACGTTCAGGACACTATGCCCTGGTGACAGACTGTGACAGGCTGAAGATTGTAGGGAAGGTTTTGGGAACGGAGAGGGATATAAAGAGGGGTTTTATGTGTTTTGGAATTACAGAGAGAATAAAGTACTGAAAAAACACTGTTGATAACTGTAACCAAATTCAAAGTACCAGTACTGGTTCAAATGAGAACAATGCCCAGCCCATTTTATATGTGGCACTTCCAAAATCATGGGCACAGAGGTGGTCCCTCCAATACTGTTACAATAACCTCCACTCGACTGGGAAGGCTTTCCACTAGATTATGAAGTACTGCTGTGGGGATTAGTCATTTTGCTAGAGTAAAATGTATTCAAATTTGAGTAATAACCTTTGGTGCCTTTATAAAAATAGGGAAAGTTTCCGTAATTTTGTCCCCACTCTAAAAACACACTGTACTCTGTGCACGCAAAATAAAGCAAAACTATTTTTCAGGAAAATATTTTTTTCACCCTTGAAAAACTACTCAGGCATTTTCCTGTGCAATCAGGTCAGACGCTGTTGAGTGAGGAGGGCTGGAGTGCACCTGGCATTGCAGTTCATCCCAAAGGTGTTCAGTGGGGTTGAGCTCAGAGCTCAGGCCACCCGAGTTCTTCATCAACCTTGGCAAAGCATGTCTTCTTGGACCTCGCTTTGTGCATAGGGGCATTATCATGCTGGAATAGGTTTGAGCCCCTTAATTCCAGTGACGGGAAATATTAAGACATTCTAGACAACTGTGTGTGTTTAACTTTGTGGCAATATTTTGAAGAAAGCCCCTATATGGCATGATGGTCAGGGTCCAACATACTTTTGGCTATGTAGTGTAAACCTACAGAGAAAATAACAGTCAAAATGAGACGGTGATGGTGAAAACCCGCTTCTGATCATAGTGAACTAGTTCATTAGGAGTTAACAAGAAGCCTAGCAGTGGGCTAACATTACCCATCAGAATCCTTCCAAAATGTAAGCAAAAGCATAGATCTACCATTATGGATGTATTCTAAGAGACAGACGTAGACACATTCAACAGCCTGGCCAACCAGGACAAGCAGCTGTCCAAGCTCTCAGTTTTTAAATTTTAGTTTCCCAGACTGCTACTGATAGAGCCAATGAGTCATTTTTTCTGGTCTAAACAACAAAGCAAAATATCCTACATTCCATTTTATATGCAAGGTTAAATCTAATATACATCAGTTGGTTCATGTACATCATGGTGTTGAGACACACCACAGTGCTATTATTATAGTTTCTGAATCCTTTCACCTGCTAAATGTAGCAGACATCAACACAAAGGTCTCTGAGAAGATGATGATGATGATGATGGTGGTGATGATTAGGAATTTGACAACAGTGCAGGGTTAGCCATGTTCTGGCAGCCCTGAAAAAGAGGGTTAAGGGCCTTACTAATTGGCCCAGCAGTAGCAAACACCCTTCTGGTCAGCCCAGAGCCTTAACTACTGAATCAAAACTGCCTTAACAGCAACTAGATCAACTTACAAGTCAACACAGAAAACAAAAAAAAATAAAGTTCTATGCCATCAAACTTCAGTTCTGTTGTAATACAATGTCACCTTGCAATTAAACATAGGTTTAGTAAAAATGAAATGCAAGCCAGACACAAATATTTTCTACGTACAAAGTGAATACATCAGAGCTCAAAGCCTGAATGTTAGGGGGGGTGGGGGGGCATGAGGGCCCAAATGTATCCTTCTTCAGAGGTATTATCAGGAGAAAATAAGAGCTACAACAATAATGTTAATGTTTTGCACAAAATTTCCTATGTGCCTTTTCCTATATTTATTAATGCACTCATCCACATAAGTACCAATAATACTTTTGAGTACTCTTAAATACAATTTCTCAAACCTTTTATTCATCTTTATGCGTCTTCTGCCACTTAATCCTGGTCAGGGTCGCAGGGGGAAGCTGGCGCCAATCCCAGCTGACATCGGGTGAGAGGCAGGATACACCCT
>JAQLOM010000012.1:12270883-12280961 GCA_030068315.1 Chrysichthys thysi | reverse complement strand
TTCACAACGTATATATCTGCGGCTTATAGTCTGGTGCGGCTAATATATGTAAAAATATTTTTTTTCTTTTAAAATTTTGTGGGTGCGGCGTATATTCCGATGCGCTCTGTAGTCTGGAAAATACGGTAATCTAAATCAGCAGAGCTACAGCAACACATAATTAAGGATTAGTTTGGAAAGAATATTTTAACATCATAGGACATCACAGCTTAGCAAATTAGGAGATTTCCTTACAACTAACAACCAATACTGTGAGAGAATTCAGCCATGGCATAAAGCATGATAAATAGTCTCATGTACCACACCTTAAGAAGCGTGCATCTGCTGTCCATGCTGGCTTTGGCTAGCAGTTGGCAGGTCAGATCAAAATACATCTTGGGCTGTACTGAGGATAGGGGGACAGTGGGCACATTGGCCAGAATTTGGCTTGCCGCCCACTGACGTAGTGCCTCCACTGTATGTTTATCGGCTTCGCTTAGGTGGAAAGTCCTGCTTGATGTTCGGGGCACAATAGGGCTGTCAACCGTCCCATCAAATGTGATAGCAGACCAGCCTAAAGTGGTCAGCAGTGTCATGGAGCCGTTGAAATTTTGAGTCTGTGTACATAAATTCAATAAATATTTAGTGACCCTGCATATTTAAATGACTCACATATTGCTTAAATAGACCTTAATCAACAGTAATCGTTGGGATTAGAGCCCATTACAGTGCTTAGCACTCAAAGCAATTACAACCTAAGTGGATCTAATCAAAGAAGTGCTTCCAATAGTTTAAATCTATCCTACGCAATGTGAGTGAATAAGTCTATGAAAGATGACAAATGCAGTCCTCTGATCTCCTCACCTTCACTCTGTGAAGACGAATGATGTCTCCGATTTGGAAGATTTTAGGATGGTCCTCAAGCCTTTCGCTGAAAACGCTGCAGCTCACTTTAGCATTTGACTGGTCTGTGATCCTCAGCGTGGAACAATAATCTATAGGAAATCAATGTGTTCACGGTGAACTGAGTAGCTTAGGTGCACGGAACTGTCAATATTATCTTCGAAATAAGACTGGAAGAGCACCAACACAACCCTTAACTAGATATTGAACAAGCATTTACCTTCGAGCAGTTATCAGTAAAACAGCCCCAGTAAAACCACTGCAAAGGTTACAGTTCTGGCATTTTATACATTAGCCATAAGATTAAAGACACTTACAGGTTATGTGAATAACATGATTATCTTATTACAATGATACCTGGCAAGGGGTATGATAAATTAAACAGCAAGTGAACAGTCATTTATTGAAGTTGATGAGTTGGAAGCAGGAAAAATGTACAAGGATCTGAGCGACTTTGATAAGGGCCAAAATGTGATGGCTAGTTGAGCATCTCCAAAATGTCAAGTTTTCTGGGGTGTTCCCGATATGCAGTGGTTAGTGCCCACCAAGAGTGGTGCAAGAAATATCAACCGGTGAACTGGCGACGGGTCATGAGCCGCCAAGGCTCACTGATACACGAGGCGAGTGAATGTCAGCCCGCCTGGTCCGATCCCACAGAAGTGCTACTTGGAGACTAGCATTCATGTACATGTTACTTTGGCACATACAACCTACCTACACGTTGATGCACACCACCCATTCATAGGAGTGGTATTATCTAATGGCAGTGGTCACTTTCAGCAGGATAATGTGCTTAAAAATTTTTTTTAGGAATGGTTTGAGGAACATGACAGAGTTCAAAGAGGTGTCCACTTGGCCTCCAAATGCCCCAAATCTTAATCCGATCTCAATTTGTGGGATGTGCAGGACAAAAGTCCAATCCATGGAGCGACGACCTTACAGGGCTTAAAGGATCTACTGCTAACGTCTTGGCGGCAGATACTACAGCACACCTTCAGAAGTCTTGTGGAGTCTACGCCTTGACAAGTCAGAGCTGTTTTTCAGCACCATATTACTATTTATCATCATCTTGCTCATTATTGCCACTTTTTGGTCTTTGTTTGTTAACTGTACTTGATGCACCTTCAGCTAAAGAATGAAAAATGTTAAGCACGCAAAGAAAATTATACCAATAACAAACAAGTACAAGTAAGAAAGCCTGATATAAGTAGAACTAATAACAGACTTATAACCTCCACAAATGTTTGTAACATTACATGCAGGTTAAATTAATTTCAATAAATATTTCAAGGAATGACTGAGTACCTAAGCATCAGTCTCATTACAGCACAAATGCTGCCAGATGGAGTCTCTGCAATTCATAAGGTTAATTCATTATGCAATTCCAAACTGTTATTTGCTTTCAAGCAAAACCTGTTGAAATAGTGACAAAACTCACATTTATTTCTACTCTCTGCTCTCTTCACACTCCCTAAATGAGTGCATAGAATTAGATGGAGGAGAAAGTAGCTGAATGTCATAAATATCAATAATTGCAATATTTAATAATGAGCATTGAATCAGGATTGTTGTTTCGAAACTGAAACACTGCTTGTTATTTCTGCTATGACTTTTGAAATTCAGCATTGATTTTGAATGAAGTGTTTGCCTCTTTGGGCAGAATACATGTGCACAATGCCCAATCCTCAGTGCTGATTAAATTGGACAAGAGCCTGGACTTTCTCTGCTCATCTCAATGATCCATCGACAGGAGCCTTTGACTGAAATGAGGATTGATTTTCAGGACTTTACAAGACACCAGCACAACACATCCTTCAGAAGGATCAATTATCTGAATGTGTTGAGGCACACATAATTGCAGTTTGAAGCCAGAGATGGCTGCAATGAGAAAGTAAGAAAGTATATGTTTTACTTTCCATGATCAAGTGGAAGAGCCGCAATTTGTTAATGCTACTGTTTCAAATTGCCTGCTGTAACCTACACCACGTCTCACGGATTAGAAGGATTTCATGCTAGTGTCTAACATTGAGGCATGTATAAAGGAAGGAGAGATGGGCAAGATAAAAAAGAAAAAGAAAGGTCACAATGAACCCAAAAACTAATGAAGTTCATCAAAAAGGACTGTGCATTCATGAGTTCTTTAAAGAGGTTCAATGTAGTAAACTTACTTTGATCATGTAATGCCTATGATTAGTATGAAAACTCAGGATGATTGAACTCTGCTGAACATGAAGCACTTCAGCCAAAAGACATCCCTTCTAATCTACCATTCTGACCTCCATATTTAATGTGAAGAATGTGCATTAAACATCCAGAAACTTCCTAGTTCCCAAGTCCCAGTTCAAACAGGACATGGAATAGAACAAACCAGCTTACCATGCCAGCATGGCGCAAAGTGTGTTTATAAATATATAAACTTATAAATATATAAATTTAATTCACATCTCCTGACCAACCAAATTTGAGAATTTAACTGCATTGTATTAAAAACACATTTAATGGTTACTCAGATGGTTAGATGATTATCAGAGGATAACGAAGGATTAAGGTTGTTGATACAAGAGAGAAGCATTAATAAGAAATGCTATTGGCCTGCAAACAATCTCAGCATACTGCACTGGACAAATAAGTGGCAGAACCAAACAAATACTGTGTGTCCCTTCTGAGCTGCTACACCATCGAAACGCATACCGGCTAATACAGAGGCATATTAGCTTTTATGGATGCATACTGGCTGTTATGGATGCAGATTTGAAACACATAAAAGTGGCATAAAAGCAGCGTGCTTCCCTACTAAGGAGCTAAAATATTGTCATAACGTTTCTGAAAGACAAATTTCCAAATATACAGTGTCGTGGAAAACGTATCTGCCCATTCCTGAGTACCTCTGTGTTTGTTTATTAACACTTAGTTGTTTCTGATTTCCAAACAAATTTAGCACGAGACAAAAGATGACCTGAGTAAACACAATACACAATCTTTGTGTGTACCACATCTTTGTTAGGTGCGCAATACACAGACAGAAAATGGGAAAACATTGGCGTATACGAAGCGGAAGGGGAAAATGGCCGGGGCTGTGTTTGTTCGGCACCCGATTATGTGGTTGTGACCAGATGCAAAATTCTGGTGGATTTTGTGATCAGAAACCGACTTGGTCGTCTTCGGACGCGTTTGTGACCAGAGGTTACACTGTACATCCATAAGGATACACGATACAGACCAAAAATTTGGGCCCACATTTGGATTTTTTTTTTTAAAACAAATGTAACTGACTGGTTTGAAGTGTAATGTAACAATATACATTAAGTGCAATTTAATTGCACGTGAGTGCCTAAGTACAAGTTTCATCAGAATAACCACCTCGCGCCTTTATCACAGCAGCACAGATTCACATTAATTTAATTACACCTGAGTAATAACTTGCATCCAACCCATCCAAGCACTTTTTCAAGCATGCAAGCAGTTCGGTCTCATTTGCTAGACACTCATTTCGAACTTGTGTGTCCAGTTTGTCCCATGCCAGCTCAATAGGAGAAAGATCTGGAGACTGGGGAGGCCAAGATATAGTTCTCAAAAGGTTTTGCTTTTCTTTGGATTGGACACAACTTTGGCACAATTTTGAATGATGCTTGGGATCATTGTCCTGCTAAAGAATGAATTTTTGCCCAATGATACATAAAGAAAAACTTGGGTGATATTCAAGAATTGAGTGACGCTCTTCTTTTTTTCAGGATCCCTTAAATTTGGACTAAGTCTCCAGCTCTTCCTCCCCAAAGACATCCCCACACCCTCACTGATCCACCTCCATGTTTCACTATAGGAACACATTCTGTGCTCCCCCCCCCCCCTTCACCCATCCACCACCTCACATAAACAAAAACTCTTTCATACCAGCTGTGATGCAGTACAACAGACCTCTGAAACGAGGAGCAGGCAGTGCATTAAACCTCTCACAAACTGATCTGGGACAAGGCAGACAGGTGGCCATTGTTTGGTTACATAAGACACAATCAAGGGAGACCATGAGCCAATCAAGTTCTGACATGAGTAAATAGAATTCCAACACAAAGTGAATGTCAGTGCACTAAAGACAGACCAGGCACTTACATTTGTTTTAAGTATTTCTAATAATTCCTTATAATAAAAGTTTGACAAAGCATTGTATCGCTTCTACTTCTTCTTTTTGTTTTTTTTTTAATCTGAGGGTAGGCCCAAGCTTCTGATCCGTGGTTAACATGTTTTATGATTGACATCTGAAATCTGTGAATAGAAATATGTAGCAAATTGTAATGTATAAATACAAGTGATTCAAATGAAGGCAACTGGATATATTTAAATTCCCTTTACTGACATTATGTACCATATTAATTAACATGAACAAGCCATGAAAGTTCATGTTAGCCATGGCTTTATATAACAAAGCAAAAACATTAAAGGTGTCATTGCATTGTTTTTTCATTCATTTTACAGTGGTCTCTAGGACGAATGAATACCCTGTGAGTCGGTTTTGGTGACAAAAATGCTCTGGTGCTCCTGTTTCAGGCTGTTCTAGTTCGATGGAGGAGTGGGTAGGGGGGAGAACGACAGGATTTTGGCTTTTACTCATGAATATTCATGACATGCAAACGTATCGCCTCTGATTGGCTAACAGCACTGTGACGCTCCCTCCAGTGGGTCGTTGCTGTTAGCTCCTCTACTCTCAATAGTTAGCTTCTATCTGCCGAGACTGGCTCTGCTCTCTCCTGAACGCAAAATCAAACCAAGGTGGGTGAGGCCATGACTACTAATTTTCGAAGTGACGCAAGTTCGAAGGGCTTTTTCTGACTTGCTCGTTTTTCCATCATCTTCTTTCTATGGCTAATGCAGACAATGGGGGTAGAGGAACGTTTTCACATGCAGCATGCATATGCAACTCGGAGTGACCTATCGCGTTTCAAAAAGAGCAAGTATTAAACGATTTCTCGGGGAACGACACCTTTAAGCCAAATAAGGCTAAAAAGCATGCTCCATATTTACAGCTGAAGATCAGAATTCAGGAAGTTTTCAACATTCAGGGACATGCTACTATTTAATTTTTTTTCTAATTTATGAATGGATTTAATAAACACCAATGCAGGTGTATTTATTCCTTTTCTGCTGCTTAATCCTGTTCAGGGTCGCAGGGGGAAGCTGGTGCCAATCCCAGCTGACTTCGGGCGAGAAGGCGGGGAACACCCTGGGCAGGTCACCAATCCACCGCAGGTGTATTTAATTAACATTTAATAAACACTAATTAATACATGTGTTAACTTACTTTGTTGACATTACTGATTGTTTATTAATGTTGAATTTCATGGGTTGGTAAATGTTCACTAATGCAGTGAAAGAATATAAAGCATTACTGCTTTTTGGTCATTTTATTCAACACATTCAAATACTTCAGAAAGGCATTACATTGCAATTATGTGACTATTAAAGACTGCGTGTATTTTTGTGTATTTTATGCTGATGTTTATGAAAGGCTTGTGATGATGCCTGCTAGCTATAGAGGTTGAAGCGCACTGCTGAGATCCATCTTTCCTCAGCCTCAGCCTGAGCTTAAGGGCACATATGACAATAAATCACATTATTACTGTGTTTTGGAGACTCACCTGTGCCTTTGGTGGGAAAAGGCTGTTTGAAGAAGGTCACCACGCCATACACATTCACTATTCTGCTGGGCTTCAGTTCATTTAAAGGGACATATGTGTACCTGGACTGCACACAGAGGAAAGAGTGATGTAGAGGAATAGTGATGCGTGTGAATAATAAACACAAGCACAGAAGCAGACTGTCAGCTTCTCCGGAATGCAATCTGGTAGCAGCAGGGCATAACAACTTTTTCAGTCAAACTATACCTCTGAAAAAGTTTGAACACACCTACACAAAGAAGGCTTATCTGTACTTTTTCCTCTTTTTCATATGTTGAAACAAAAATCTAAACTATGAGAAGAAGTATGCAGTGACCAAAGTCAAAGTCTTAATAACAGCTTGGCCCACTGCTGGCATTCTGTCAGATGCTTTATAAGGGGACCAGCTGGGATAGTTTCCCAACAGTCTTGCTGGTGTTCCCACATATGCTCAGTACTTGCTGGCTGCTCTTCCTAAGCTGAAAATAAATTAAATATTTGGTGTCCATATAAATGCCCCCAGTAAATGGAAAGGTGCCAGGTCCTCGAGATGCGATAGTTCGACATATGATTTTTCGATCTTATGATGACGACAGCGATATGATAAAAGTAAAGATATCGTACAAATTTTTTTTTTTTAAGTTTCATGCGAGCGGCAGCCAAACGTAACAGCGTAAGAGGTACGATACGTTTTACCACTTACGATGGATTTGTCGGAATGCATCTCCATTGCAACTAGAGGACTACTGTATAAATAAAAGGTAATAATAAGACATATTATTATTACAGTAAACTATTTCTATTTGCTTTTGAAACAAATCTGATGCATAAGCTCCAAAATTTATTCAGGATTAAGGTCAAATTTATTCAGGATTGTGAAAACCACACAAGATCAAGCATGTTCAAACTTTTAGCTGGTACCAAAAGCAATGTGGATATGTAGAATGCATTGGATTAGGCAAACAGGCATACAATATACACATGCATAAAAGAAGACAGATGCCACATACAAAGTACAGTTCAACCGCATATTAAAATTCTGGAAAATAACACATTAACATAATGGAGTGGGCTTCCAAATGCGTCATGCAAAAATCAAGGATGTAAAAAAAAAAAAAAAAGAAGCTTTTTTTCTTTTCTTTTCTTTTTTTTTTTTTGCAATATACAAAACATTTTTATAATTTAAACGAGCACAAAATCAACTGGTGGTCTGGCAAGGACTAAAAATGGCCGAGTTACATTAAGAAGAGCAGCAAGCTAGAAGTTGGTTGCAATGCTTCCAGCTATGATGAGTACAGTCATGATTTAAACATAAAATATTTTACAAACATAATTTACAGTTTTTTGGCAAGAACACCTTGTAACAGGAGTGATATGCATAAACACAAATAACAGTGCTCCACTGAAATGTAACTTTGCAGATTATTGTGGTAATACATGCTATCCACCATAAATACTACTTAACAAAGGTCCAGTCAAGAAGTAGCATTACCTCAAGTGCTACTACATTACCGCATGAGCTAAAATATTCTGAATTGACTTTCATAGCAATATGTAATCACATAATTATTGATTTTATATATTAAAAAAAACCTCAGTAGCACAGAAACCACACACAGACAGTTGGAAATGATGCGACTGGGATTAGTCAGCTGCCTCCTATGAAACTGCAATCTGTTTTATATAAAAGGAATAATGGCACACAGAAGGAAGTGCCTGACTTCTCAGTCTAACTGCTCTTTATATGCAATCAGCTTGTTCTTTGCCAAGAAATGCAAAAAAAAAAGGCATAATGGCGTACGCATATTTGCAACTGTATTAACCATATTTCTTCTTTGAAATGCAGCATCAGTTTTCCTTCTGCATTTAAGCACATATGCAAGCAAACACAGTACCTCTGAGTTTACAACAGCAGTTGTCCCACTGGAGACAAAAACATTAGATGAGCACACCTGTGAAACACACCGCATGAAATCAATCGTATGCAAATACCATAAGCCACACAAACAGTGTTGTATCTTATTCTGGTTACAAACAAACCAAGAGAATCAAAGATTGTGGGTTTCACGCAGAAATGCTTGCTGCTGTTAGTGTCAGATACTCACATATACGCAGGCATCAGTGCTTCTCATCTCCAAAAGACATGGATGTAGTCTGTCAGTCTGATCAGTGGGTGACTTGCTGATGGTGAAGCCAGACAATAAGACAGTGTCCTAGAGCAATATGCAGTGGGACAGACGAGAGATATCAAAAACAATACAATGCCAGTAAATTGATCTTGAGCATGGGGGACGGGGATGGGGATTTGTGAACCGTCTATAGCATGGGTCTTCAAATCAAATTTAGAAAAGAATGGGGTGGCTGCCAGCTTATATTCCAGTCAAACCGAAGAAACATCTAATTGATTGAGCAGTACCAGTTGGGTCAAAATGAAATTTTTCATTTGAACATAGCCATGTTTAAAGTTACCACAAAATAGATTTTCGAGCTGTGGCTTGATTCGGTATATCAATGGATTTCCTTCTAAAGGTTAAGACTTTGGACTACTGATTAGAAGATTGCGAGCTCAAATCTCAGCGCCGCCAAGCTGCTACTGTTGGGCTCTTGAGCAAGGCCCTTAATCCTCAGCTGCTCAGTTGTATAACCAGATGTATGTAAGTCGCTCGGGATAAGGGTGTCTCTGCCAAATAATGCAAATGCAAAACGTAAATGACGTCAGAATGAGGACATGCTTAACTTCTTGATTGACTTATGCCAGTGCTTAAAATATACAATAGTGACAAATCTAATCAAACATCACAGTAGCATAGCCAGCTAGCTAAACAGGGTAAACAAACAAGAGCCTTACTGACGGAGAAACCTTGACGGTGTATGAAGACGGAATCATGTTCTTGTTCTGTCTGAAAAAGTGACATGATTCAGCACTGAACAGTCACAGATGTACTACTGTACAGAAGTACACTAAAGGACCGAGACAAAAAGATCTGAAACACCAATTCTAATTTCAGTGCCATTTTGTACTTAATGTGCTTCAGGATGTTGCGATGCACCTCAATGTTAGCAACAGCTCTCACTACTCAATCTCAATTTTATCACCTGCTGCACTACACACACTGGCTGAGGCACAGTCTGGTTGATTTTTTCTATTTTTTCAAGGATGGACCACAGGCAATATTTATTTTAGGAACTCGCAGGCATGTAGAAACTCTCATGAAACAGAGTACAGACCAAAGACATTTAGCAAAACATGCAGTTACCTCACGGTTAAAAACATCTAAAGAAAATAAAGATGCTAGATCTTTTACATGTGATGTGAGAAGAAACCACTGCATCTCCTAGCCAAGTCGTTAATTAACTAATACAGTGGGGCAAAAAAGTATTTAGTCAGTCGCCAATTGTGCAAATTCTCCCACTTAAAAAGATGAGAGCGGCCTGTAATTTTCATCATAGGTATACTTCAACTATGAGAGCCAAAATGAGAAAAAAAAATCCAGAAAATCACATTGTCTGATTTTTAAAGAATTTATTTGCAAATTATGGTGGAAAAT
>JAQLOM010000012.1:12160234-12171727 GCA_030068315.1 Chrysichthys thysi | reverse complement strand
AGCTGCCACTGCTGGGCCCTTGAGCAAGGCCCTTAACCTGCAACTGCTCAGTTGTATAAATAAGATAAATGTAAGTCCTTTGGATAAGAGCATCTGCCAAATGACTGTAATGTAATGTAGTGCAGGTTGGCCATCTATGCGGGGCTTATTACAGAGACAGTGACAGACAACCATTGACACCTATGGGAAATTTAGAGTAGCCTAATCTGCATATCTTTTGACTGTAGGAGGAAACCTGAGCACCCAGAGGAAACCCACAAAGAGAAAATGCAAACTCCATACAGAAAGGTGGCAGTTGGGCGCCCAGTTTAAACCCCAAACCTTCTTGCTGTGAAGCGACAGTGCGAGCAACTGCACTGCCTGTAGAATATCCACAAGATGAATTTCTTCGAGATGAATAGCCCAGTGTGTTAAACATTGGCTCAAATGTGTAACACAGTATTCTAGGCTTTTTCACATAGTACTCTAATGCACCTATTTTGCCCATAGTCATGGATTTTATGCCAAATTGCCTGTTCAATCTAGATATCAAATTCTCTGACACTGACCTTCAGCGGGAATTCTTCGAGGGAAAATGTATTTTAGATTAACCTTTAATATTTATATATCAAATGGCACTGACATGACCTATCCACTTTTTACACTCCTGAGCTTTACGTCTTACTTTTGCATTTTGTTTTTTTCCCCCCGCTTTGTTTCATGCACTAAATAAAGCCTTAATAATTCATTTCATCTACAAACACTGCAGCTGACCCTAAGGATTGGCAGGGCTTCGACTCTCCAGGTTCTCTGCAGTCATTCAGGAGGACCCACTGTGCTGAAAGCCCCAGGCTGCCCATATTACTGCTGTGTTATTAACTTTGTGTCATGGGGTTATACCTGCTCCTGCATGCAAACCACAGAGCTGCTCCTTGTTATTTGGAACATCGTATGTACAGTAACGCGTACCAGTATCTCAGTGCATTGCCCTCTCCTGCTTCATCTTAAAAAATGATTTGCACTCAAAAGAATAATAATAATAATAATAATAATAAATGTTCAATTTTCTAGTCATGCACAATCCGGTTAACAGAAGAACACCAACAATGACGGTAAAATCGAACGAACTGAAATATAATCCATAATTCATCCTGAGCTTCAATCGAAGTGAAGATTCAAAGCCAAGTGTAGCACAGCTGGATTCAGCACATTCATTACTGAATGGCAGGCAGCAAATAAAGCTTAATCGAATGAATAACAGATGTGATTCTCTGTGCACACCCAGGTATATTCCATATGACAGTTAGTTTGGGATGTTTTTCTCTCATCGTTAGGCTGACACATCTTATAAGATTTGACCTATTTGCAGACATCTGGCATATACAAGACGAGAAGTAAAGTGCTGAGTGCAATATAACGAATGCAGCACTAAAGCGAAAATCACACTTCTTGCTCCCTGTCGGCTCTGTGGCTCAGCTCTGAAAACACATACCAGCATCTGACACTGTTCCAGGAACATCAATTTTCATATATTTGGGGTACTTGGGATGATGACTGGCACAGATGCACACAAATTTATATTCAACACACCTACACATAGGCAGTGTGGTAAACCTAAGCACAAGCAAGTCACGAGAGTTGAACAGATGTTCAGAGGCTTTCTTTCTCTAATCTCTCGCTCAGGTGGTGATGAACCAGAGGTCTTGCTGAATCAGCTCTCTATCCTGCTGTATGATTACTCCACAGACCTAGACGGGCTCGGATAAAAATGAATTTACCCAGTTCTCCTAAAACTCAATCTCAACCTGATAATGCAATCGGTTCGATGCACTGCTGCCTCCATTTCAGAGAGGCTTATAGAAATGTGCAAAAAAAAAAACAACCCAAAAACCGACATCTTACTAGTCAAATCGAAGAAGTTGACTACGCTGTTTCAGTTTGACTTGCTTTGCCTTATTGACACACATTTTGAAATCTAGCTGCTTAACATGTCTGGAGGATGTGCTAAAAGTAGCTGTGTCCTTAAAAAAAAAAAAATCCCAGAATCAGCTAGGATTATTTTCTTTTGAGAACTCTGTAGTCAGCACATCTAGCATTCTGCAGACAACTGCTCAATGTATCGAAGTCTTCATTGTGTGTGTGTGTGTGTGTGGTTCCGCTGTATAAACTTAGCCAGACTGAATTTCTCAGTGTCCGTTTTTTGTTACATGACAAAGGAACATCTTTTTCCTGCACTTTAATGATCTCCTCCCGCTCACCTCCTTTAAAGAATAGGAGATAATAATCGGAGTATCTGTCTGTGTGTTACTGGCAGGGGCATCCATCTGCAACGAAGTGTACTGAGCAGCTGAGCAATAGAGAAGTGAGAGTGAGAGATAGAGATAGAAAGAGAGAAAAATAGAGAGAGGGGAGGGGGAGAGAGAGAGAGAGAGAGCGCTGGGGACTGATGTGCTGCATCCACAGCTATGTAATTATTCTTGTTATGTCAAATAAGCATGCCAGAACAATAAGCACACAATCACAAAAGAGCCCCGGACGTTCACTGCACTCTGCAGCGCTACTGATGCAAAAAGAAGAACAAGGGAGAGGGAAAAGGCAAACAATTCATGTTTATAAAGAAGGGAAAGCTCACTTCTCTGCCTGATGTGTACACTGAGCTGCAGTATTTCCTTATTTAAATAGGAAGGACTGAAAAGCATTGCTCTTTCAAAGCTTTTGTTTAATGCAGCTAACAATACAGCTAGTTAATGCTGTAAAATCCAACCCCATTATATCGAACCGTAACCTTAGCAACCAAAATAATTTTTTTTGTCTCTTTTACTTTAGCTTTCTAAAGGCATCTGTCAATTTTTTCCTGCCATATGCTAATTTTCAACATATATTTATTTTTACTTTGCATATCAGATGAATTTATACATTTAAAAAAAATAAAAAAAATAAAAAAATCATATACAGTGGTACCTTGACATACGACGTTAATTCGTTCCCGGAGCAAGGCCGTATGTCAAAAGTGTTGTAAGACGAATCGAATTTCTCCATTAAAATGAATGGAATTACTAATAATTCGTTCCGAACCCCGAACAAAACACAATTTCTTTTGTTACGTGTTTTGAAATCAGAGAAATGTACTATATACATATAAATAACAAATAATGTATAAAACAATAACGAAACATAAAAGTGAATGTGAAGAAATAAACTGGTTTTATTAAGTGCACTTTATCTTCAGGATCACAAGACGCGATGATGGAGGCGGAGCAGTGAGGTGTAGCCGGACGTGGGTGGTGGGAGGAGGAAGAGATTGTCGGAGGAGTTTTGTTTACATGACGTACGTTGTCCTCTATTGCCAACTCAGCACTTGCTATACGCTTACAGAACATCGCTAAATTTATTCTACACTTTACGTATCGCTAAACTTATGCTACACTTTAGCACTAAATTTAATTTAATTTGCTAATGATAGTCACACATGAAACACACCACACCACAGCATAGCATGACACACAGTGAAATTCTTTCTCTGCATTTGACCCATTCACCAAGTGAAGCAGGGGCAGACGAACAGCGCAGCGCCCGGGGAGCAGTGCTTAGGGACGGTACCTTGCTCAGGGCACTTCAGTGAACCTTGTCAGTCCCGAGCCTTGAACCCACAACCTTCCGACTGAAGGGCCAGTGCCCTGACCACTAGGCAACCACTGCAATTACAAGATAATGGTAGAATTACTCCACCCGTACTCCTTGCACAAGTCCATGACGCGCAAACCTTGAGCGTGTTTTTCAATGATTTCCCGCTTTATATCTAAGGTAAGTGGCCTCTTCTTCTTCTCAGCACCAGCCTTGCTACTCACTTTCTTAGGCCCCATGAAGAAAATACAGGATACAGGACAAATAAAGTTCCAAAACGGCACAAAGAACACAAAACAAAGCGAGAAATGCTGCAGTGATGCTTACTCAGCGAGCTTGACACGTGATCTGTAGGTCGGCACGGGGCAGACTGGAACACGGGAACGCGTAATGGCGGTTGGCCGCACGAAACGTGGTGAAATCGCCAAAGTCGTACCGCAAAAAAACTGTCGTATCCCAAAGCAAAAAATAGCCTGACTTCAACCTCGTATCTCGGAATTGTCGCAACCTGGGTCGGTCGAAAAGTAAAAACAGTTGTCCATGTGTAGGAATACCAGCAAGAATAAAGTAAAATACTGCACCGGTGCGGGGGATTAATTTTTTCCAGCTCTAAACAATTTTTTGTTCATGACTAAAATGATAGAAATTATCGTTTTCTTTTAAGAAAATGGAGCCTTTTTTAATGGTGAACATTGCAGCTGTGTCATGTCTGCACTGGAATCCTGTCCCTGATTACGATTCTGATCCATGTTTTGGATTTGCCTGCCTACTTTATTAATAAACCTCACTAACCTGCATTTGCATTCATCCATTTGCAAACTGTCTGCGGCAAGCTGACTTCAGAGGTGTAAAAAATTAGCTTTAAAATAGATAGACTGTTCATCAGAGTGTGGCACAAAAATAATTAAATTGATAAAATAAATAATTAAAATTTAAAAATAATTAAATATTTTAATTGGAGATTTTATGTAGATGGTTTGTAAAGTAAAATATACAAATTCTATTATATATACACACACATTATATATATACACACACACACACACACACACACACACACACACACACACACACACACACGTGTGTACCAGAGACATAGTCCACTTAATATGTCCAAACAGTCCAGAGGGCAACGGGGGAAAAAAATAAAATAAATAAAAATAAAAAATTTACACCAGTGGTCTCGTCCGAACCTTAAATATCTCTGCAAGCAAGGGTTAAATAAAAGCTGCAAAAAACCCCCACAGATCTCCACATGGTGACCAGCTGAATGTTCCCACAAGGTCAAAACTGTCAGATATTCCTATCCTTGTGGTGATATTTGCTCCCCACTAAGATAAAAGCATGTGCGCGCACACACACAAAGATATCCAGTCTTTATTGTTTCATCAACTTCTTCTTCTTCTTCCTTTTCCTTGTCTTATTAGTGTTGTATTTGATTTTGATTTTTTCAATTTCTGGTAGCTGTAGCAGTGCTTGAGAAGTTCCTTTTGTTGTGTTTTCACTTGTTCACACACTCTGTAATACAAGCTTAGACGAGGAATCCATGTGAACTTGAGATAAACTCTAATGCATCTCAGAAAACAAAACTGAGCGAAAGACAATCCTACTACATTTTGACAGTAAGTCTGTCTTCACTACACATGCGTCACAGAGGAGAGTTTGTTCAGCCCCAGCCTTCTCTCTTTCCTTTCAGGTTTCCTCACTCCCTAATTCCAGTTTATTTTTTGCCTGCATCAGTTTTCCATCCTGTATTAGACTGCCGATTGCAGTCTGTCACCTCACACCACTTTTGTAGCTATATTTCTTTTCGCCCTGTGATAACAGATAAAAGGAATGGACACCATCGATGTCTTATCAACTCATTGATGAGACAGATTGCTACTAGGTGTGCAAAAAAACTCTGCTGGCAACTTGAGGTGCACGAAGAGAAAGCAGTTTGATTTCAGTTTGATGGATTCCTGCTCCCTGTTTGCTGTGAACTATTGAGCTTTCCCCATATACAGCTATTAGACTAAGCATATTGACATATTCAGACAGCATCCATGATCCTGAAGACTTTTTGGTGTATTGAGGCTATGCAGTGGTTTTATTTATTTTTTGCAGAAGACTATAAGAAGATATTGCCTAAACAGAGCTATATAGGCCTACTTTTTAATCATGGCCGAAATGGATGTCTTGCCACTATGACAAATAGTCTCATAAATCTGTAGCAGATCGAAATTCTAGTGATGGAAAATGATGCAGACAAAACCTGCAATTACAGAATGACTAAGCCTGAAAATAAAGAAATAATTATTTGTCTACTCATTAGAGTCACTAGAGTTGTGCCTAGTCTAGTTCACGCCAATCTGAGTGGGATGAACTTTCCTACCCTGAAAGATCTGCACAGAGAGAAAGAAAACCTCCAACCAGTATTTGCTTTTATAAAACAGAAGGCGAAGGCAATCATCTGCTCTTACCTGTGCACTTCTTGGGGCTGCCGGGACGCTTGCCGTGCATTCCCAACTTGCATCCAAAGTTTTCCTCCCAAAATTCAGCAAACCACACATTCCTCCTGTTGTTAGACAAGCTGCGACTTTTGAAATACCTGTCAAAGGCTGGGGAAGAGTGTGAGGGATAATGGAACAAACAACCATTTTTTCCAATGCTTTGTTCACAGTATTTTCAGTGGCATTAACAGAATTACTGGCCATTAAAAGTATGACATCCAATACATCCATCATGCAAAAATATGACATTCGATACTCATCTAGTAATCATGAAATATGCTTTATCATCACAAAATGACAGCTTTTAAAAAGGTTTTAATTATAATTCATAAAGGTCCTAATTTCTACGATCATCCAGCATCATTGTACCTTCCACAGAAGCTCTTTTAGGCAGAATAGTAATGGCCCCCTCAGCCACTTTTTCTTGCTGATGTACAGGGGAGATCTTTGCGCCCCAGCTGTCCGAGCCCACCCAGAGGAAGTGATTTGTCTGATTGTTTCGCTTAGCAGCATCAAGAACACGTCTGAAAAGCAAACACCACAAGACTAACGACTGCTAAAGTTCAAGCATTTTCCTAAAAACACAAAGTCCAAATAAACGCTCAAGAACGGCCTTTATTACATAATTGATCTGATCTATTCATTGACTGGAAAAATAGTTTATTCATGTATTCCTTCATCTTCTGTAACTACTTCATCCATATTGGACTCGCAGTGGATCCAGAGCCCATACAGGGAAAACTAGGTGTGAGCCAGGAATACAATCTAGCTGAGAATCCAGTTCATTTTAGGCCACCATGAACACACGCATATAGTAGGCACAATTTAGAGTCACCATTTCCACTCTTCACTACCAGCATGTTTTTTTGGAGGTAGGAGGAAACCAGGAAACTCAAGGAGATCATACTAAGGACTTCGGAACTGTACGCTGACAGTGATACCTGCTGCCTGATGTTTTATTCAGTCAATTAATACTCTGATTACTCAAGAATACGGTATTTAAAATTCAGTAAAATTATTTTTTTTAAAAAGTTATATTCAATATACCCTGATCAGCCATAAAATCAAAGCCACCTGCATAATTTTGTTTTGCTGTCATGGCATGAACTTCAGAAGACCTCTGACAGTGTGCTGTGGTATCTGGCACCCAGGTGTTAGCAGCAGATCCCTTAAGTCCTGTGAATTGCGAGTTGGGGCCTCCATGGATTGGACTTGTTTGTCCAACACATCCCACAGATGCTCACTTGGATTGAGATCTGGGGCATCTAGGGGCCAAGAGCACACCAGACCATTTACAAGATTTAAACAAAAATGTGATTCATTAGACCAGGCCACCTTCTTCCATTCTCCATGGTCCAGTTCTGATCCTCAAGTGCCCATTGTAAGACCTTTTAGCAGTGGACAGGGATGAGCATGGGCACTCTGAGCTGTCTGCTGCTACGCAGCCCCATACACAGTAAGCTGTGGTGCACTGTGTTCTGACACGTTTCTATCATATCCAGTATTTCCTTTTTCAGAAACTTGTGCTATAGAAAATCTACAGTATATTCATTGTTAATAGCAACTAGCCATGCTGCAAACATCAGAAGCTAAAGAGTTGTCTGAGTTAGCCAGTGGATGATTGCACGAAACCTTGGGATTCCTCTTGCCACAACCAACAGAGTGATTGTACAATTCAAAAGCAAGGAAAGGAATCAACAGCATCCCGCTCAGGTCAGCCTTGGCCCTCTGACAGGTGTCTTCAGACTGTCAAGTGGATTGTTGAAAAAAATGCGTTGTGAGGCCGCTGATGTTGCAGAGCGACTCCAAGCGAGTCAGGGTACTTCTGTGAGGGATCTCCATCAAGTTGGCTACTACGGCAGAGCAGCTAGAAGGAAGTTTCTAGAAATACATTTTTCAGAAATGATGGCGTCCATTTACTTTTGAGATGGATGTGTATATATAGTCTTAAATGACTTGCAATATCAAGCTTTATCTCTCGTGTTAATATTAAGGGTTTTAAGAATTGATTTTTTTCCTTATAAAGTCTCGAGGTCCTCCACCCATATTCATGCTTGGGCCATGTGTATTTGTGTTTTAATCATGAACTACATTTTATTTTTTCAAATACTGTGCCCAATTTGTGAACCATGTCTGCAGTGGATTACTGCCTAATAACTCAAACTAGATTTAAGGAGTAGGAAAACTATAACTGACAGGTGTACCTGATGTCATCCTCATTTGCGAACATAATAATGGCACGAGCATTGGGAGTCTCAAGCAGTCGCGAGATGATCTTGTCAAACTCTCCAGGTCTGGGTTCTCTGGGGATCTTCAGAGATTGTGCAATGCACACACCACCTGAGGGAGAAAGAGGCATGGGAGGTAGGAAGAGAGGGGAAAGGAGAGAGAGAGAGAGAATAGAAAGAGTGGGTAAATGAGAGAGAATGATGTGCACAGGAAAGTGAGGGTGGAGGCAGACAGGAGGATGTGAGGGAGTGTAGGAGGAAGAGAGAAGGGGAGATAATGGAATGTTGAGAATGAAATTGTGTAAGATGAGAGGCGTAGAGAGTGACAGCCACAGACAGGAAGAGAGGATGAAAGAGATATAGAAACGGGGACAGAAAAAGACAAAGAGACAGAAAGGAGATGTGAGACGAGAGAGAGAGAGGGAGAGAGAGACAGGGACAACCTCAAAGTCTGATTCCATCATAACAAGGACACCAGGTAATCCAAATTAGATACAGTGAAAGATGAACAAACATATTCGGTGTTATCTTTGCTATCCGGGAAAAAATATGTGCTCAGATTCAAATAACATCTGATAATGCCACCTCGCCCAAGGTGTTTGGGAACACAGCATTTTTTAACTCCGAATTTACACAATCTAATGCAATTCTGACAGACTGAAACTTTACTTTAAAACATTTTTAGGGTAGAGAGAACATTCACAGATATCCTTCACAGCACTTAAATGCAGCATTTCCATACCAATAAGGGTGCGACAAACCCCCCAGTTACTATATGTTCATTTAAAAATGTTTCAAACAAAAAAAAATAACTACATGGAAGCTTGTGTAAGGAAATCGTAACGTAGGTCACCAAACTTAGAAAAGTAGCCTTGCTAGAGCACTTTTTCAGTGACACTATACATGTATAAGCCTATGCTATATTTTGCTGAAAGATTATCAGTTACATAAATGATGCCACATCCACCATGGAAAGTCCACCTCCAAGCCACTAGACCGCACCTCCCCAAGTAGGTTTGAACTTATACCCTGCAACTGTAATCACCCGTCGTCGTGCGTCCCCCTGATAATTTCCCCTCTAAAAGTTCTGCTTGTTTTAAAAAATTATAGCCTGAATTTGCTACATATCAAGTAACATATAATGTACTTCAGTAGCAATGCACTAGTTAATTTTATCCTATTCTAGGACTTCATTACATCACAGAAATATGCATAGAAATGACTGGTGGTGTCACATTTTAATGTTCATGGAGATGCAGTGTTGTTCCTAGGTCTATATTACAAAAAGCCCTACTAGCTGAGATTAGCTGGTATTTAGCTATGTTGTTTATACCAATGCAAAAGCCATATCTACCCATCCATCCATCATCTATAATCCTTATGTGTCGGGGATGCTGGAAAGCCGGCAGCGGTCCTAGCTGATGTCATGTGAAAGGTGGGTACACTCTGGACAGGTCTGCAAACTATTGCAGGGATAACAGAAGAACAGTCATTCACACTCACATTCACATCAGTGAAGGCAATATGAAGTAGCCAGCTGACAATCTGCATGGGGGTCGCTCAGGGTGTTAGGACGTTGGACTACTGATCGGAAGGTCGGGAGTTCAAATCCAAGCACCGCCAAGCTGCCACTGCTGGGCAGTGAGCAAGGCCCTTAACCTCAAATGCTCAGTTGTATAAATGAGAAAAAAAAAAAAGTCACTCTGCATAAGGACGTCTGCCAAATGAGTAATGTAATGCAATGCATGTCTTTGGGCTGTGGGAGGAAACTGGAGTACCCAGAGGAAACCCACACAGGCACGGGATGAACATGCAAACTGTGTAGAGGAAGGCCCCAATCAGCCAGCAGGTTCAAACTAAGAACTTTCTTGCTGCGTTGCTATTGAATGGATATGAACCTTTGATTGGCCAACCTTTCTTAAAAGTTGTGAAAATGTTAGCTCCATTGAATTATTACACCCAGTGGCCAAATATGTGAATTGAAACAAGCACTACAAGAGGCGCACTGGGGCAGGAAGCACTGCCCTTTGGTCAGGGGGAAGCAGGGAGAGGACTGCTAATCCAAAGTCTCCAAATTAGCCTAGGTTAGAAGATATACTCCATGGCCACTAAGAGCTTGCAAATAATCAGAATTAAACCTGCTAAATTTCCGCAAAAAAAAAAAGTGTAAACAGTGTCTCTACAAATCTGACACAGAAGCATTTCTATTATCCAAAATATTTCAAAGATTGGAGGAGGACTTGAGGACCTAAGCGAGAAGTCACCAAAAAAAAAAAAAAAAGTTTTACATAAATCAAAAGATGAAGGAGAACTGAATGCAGATGAGCTGGGAAATAAATTAAAGATTGCAGCCTGTAAAAATGTAACACAAGTGATCAGGAGAAATGCAGACTGGATGCAAGATATAAAACCATGGAGCAAGGAAAGAAGCGGAGCAAGACATAAAATCCAATTTTACAAACACTTGTGCGGGAACCTCATTTACGAAAACGAAACTCGAAAAATAGATTGAGGAAACCTACCAAATAAAACAAGTTACACATCAGGAACCCCAGGCGAGGCAGTATGCATGTGCAGATCAGATTCTTTAATAAGGTAATCCAGCAACAGTACAGAACCAGTAGGCAGAATCATAGTCAGGTACAACAACGTACGGGAAGACAAACCAGAATCACAAATCCTGTAAACCAAACACGTGAATACAGAGCTTTACAACAACAGCCATAAAAGGGCATTCAACTAATACTTCACAGTCAGGCATCCAAACACAGTGAGTATACTGTATAAAGAGTCTCTGAAAAACGCTAATAGGTTGCACCTGCACCTAATCCGTAGTCAGGTGTGAGAAGGTCAGTCATGTTCTCTAGGTGCAGGTGCTCATGGGAACTGGAGTTTTCTGTGGCACGCTTGGGCTTGGGTTTGTTGGCCATGCTGTGAGTGTGCACGGCCTCCTGGGAAATGGAGTTCTGAGTGTGCTGGGTGGGAGCGGATGTGACATTACCATAAAAAAAAATTATGAACAAGAGTACGGTAGGTTCTTCATCTTCTGCCGCTTAATTCTGGTCAGGGTTGCGGGGGGAAGCTGGCGCCAATCCCAGCTGACATCGGGTGAGAGGCAAGATACGTCCTGGGCAGGTCACCAATCCACCGCAGGGCAACACACAGAGACA
>JAQLOM010000012.1:12123170-12139107 GCA_030068315.1 Chrysichthys thysi | reverse complement strand
CATATACACACACACACACACACACACACACACACACACACACACACACACACACTTTTGCTTCATTGTAATGGTTGGCATAAAATTGACTATTAACTAAAATACAGTATTCTTTTTAATAAGCATGAAAATAGATAATAACATTTTTCATGAAAATAAAAACAAAAATAATCCAAACATAAAAAACTACGTCTCTTTGCTTATCTTTTCTTTAGCCTTCAGCAGTTCGTAAAAAGTTAGCTCTGGTTTCTTCTTGAATCTGTTTGTAAATGAGCACGAAACTTGTTCCCATTTCAGATCTGTTTCTTGTGCGTGATTTCCATAGATGGTAAAAAAAGAGTGGACAGGGCCACTCCACAGAGTTTTAAATGGAGAGAAGTGGAGCCAAATTGAAGCTACCTGGTGAGCCATTTTTCTGACTATTTGTTGATTGTGCAGCCAAAGGCAACACAGAACGATGCTTAGCTGCCTCACTGTCTGTGGTGTGCGCCAAAAAAATCACCTGGCTCACTGTCTGACTCTGAATGTGACTTTGACGTCTTTTTTCAGCGTGCAGTGGATTTTGGTAAGTGTTCCGATTCACTGAGTTCTGTGGCTCTAATGGCCCAAGAGGTTTTTCAGATTTCCTTGAGAGCGTAGTACCTAAACAGTATAGTTGTGTGCCTGGCCGTTGCAGGTTCGTGACTTCATTTTTAGCATAGTTGTTGAAAAACGTTTATTATGCCACCATGAAGTGAGTCATAAGGATGTGGAACCAGTCATACAGTGTTGTGATTCTCTAGAAAATACCAATGGTCATACAACAGGACAGAATAATTCAGAAGTTATTCGATGTCAGAAAAAGCAGAAAATGAATGGAAGTCAACAGAAGGCTAAAGCTAACGAGGCTTCTCACTCTCCCATGTGGGGTTTGCATTTTGAACGCTTGATTACCCACATGGCGTTTTCACAACATTAGAGCTGTGTTACTTCCACCTACAGTGACATTATGTGTGCTCCTGCTATTGTACGTTATTTTACCATCTGCTGTCTAAATGACACAATTACAGTTAGGGAAACTAATAGATGAATCATGATTCATTTTTTATTTCCATCGTTACATAACTAGTACCATCTATACAGTGTCAAATTTTATTCCTTTGAGGTGGTATGCTGTGCATTAGCATGCTGCTGTTTCAAAATTTATATAAGCTCATCACTTCCCACATAAGCACAAGATTCCTTCATTTAGAGGCTATGTAGTGTATACTTTGAGTTAAAGGAATGTCACAGGCCATCTTGAATTTTCTGTAGCTAACTAAGTGAATCAGAATATTGTATTGCATCGGTTTTTGCTGACAAGCATTCCGTTATGCACCAGACCCAGTCGAAAAGCTTTACGTAGCGGCCCAGTATGTACACAACATATACAGCGGAACCTCAAAACTCGAACTTAATCCGATCAGAGCTCGGATTCGAATCCTAAAAAGTTCGAGTTCTGATCGAATTTTCCCCATAAGAAATGATGCAAAACCAATTAATTGGTTCCTGGTCCCAAAAAATTACACCTAAATATGATTTTCTTTTTTCTTTTTTTTTTAGCATTTAAACACAAAATGAACAGGATTAAACAAGAAGAGAACATACTAAACACATCTAAGCATATTTATCAAAACAGTAATTTGTAAAGTGTTTATTTTTATTATTGCTCTGTATTCGTTAATTTGTTCATAAATCGCAAACTTTTACGTTGTAATATTTGCACAACTATTACATAACCTTTTGGTGTGCAATGGCTACCAAAATGATATAAAGTACAGTGTATTACCTGTTATTTTCAATAAACAACCACTATCACCAACAAACGATGCTATCACAGCAAATGCGAGGCTGAGACTGAAGCGTTACCCTTTGCTTCCGCTGAGAGACGTGCCGCATGACTCATTTCCCTGCACGTACTGTCAGGAATGTAGGGTGTGGGCGGCTGCATGCGCAGGTGGGAGACCGAAGTAAGATCCATGCTGGTTTTAATAGCAATCACGGCAGAGGTACAGGCAAACGGCAGGAAAAACAGGTGGTCAAAACACTCAAGGGAATATCCGAACAGCAAACAACACAAGGACAAAGGCTCTAATCACAAAAAAAATGGAAAGAAAAAGGGTCAAAACCAGGGAGCATAAACGGACAATAATCAAGGCTTGGCAATAGTGCGGGGAATACAGTCTAAAGCTTCGCACCTTGATGTGATTGAGCGAGTCTCTTTAAACTCTGGTTCATTAGTTACCAAATGCGTAACACCTGTAGCATCCCACATGATGCTTGGGCATGGCGTGAGTCCTAGCGCATGCGCCAGTGGTGCTGCAGCGGAGTGTTCTTGGAGCGATGCGCGTTCTCCGGACTGCTCCGCTATTGTGGATACCCAAAACGGGTGTGTTAAAAGGGGGCTCCACGCAGACAGACTCATGACACGTACAAGTTATCTCAGGTCCACAGTCCAAGTTCTGAGATTCAGATCGAGTTCTAGGTCTTTTTTTTAGAACTGGTTGGTTTGACTCTTAAGAAATTCGAGTTCTAATGAGTTCGAGTACTGAGGTGCCACAGTATTTTAGTTCCCAGTGTTATGTATTTCTAGTCTGTTAGCTGGAGCATAGCATCTCCTTGAAAGTGGTCTAGTAAAAAAGCAATCTTGGAGTGGACTAGAGATTAGTGTTTTCTATTTATTCTGTGATAAGAATGCAAATGAATGATTTTTCCCCCTTTAATAGTATGCAGTGTGTTTAAGTGGGTGTTAAATAACATTGCATAATTGTGGTCTGGTGTTAACAATTCAGGTTTTCCCATCAAAACTGCACACTACACTTTTTTCATGGTAAATTGTAGGGAGACAGTTTAATCATGTTCTCTGATCACTTAGTTTCTTTCAGGACTGATTAAATTATTTTAATTGAGCTGCTTTAAAAAAAAAAAACAGTAACCAAAGTGGTTACCCAGAGCTGGTGCTTAGAGTAACAACTAGCAGCTTTTTGGGGAATGTCCTATTTTTTATATGAAAGTTGATTTTATGGCCATTTTTTTTTATTGTTACTGTTATTAGCAGAAAATGTAGCACTGAGTGGAGTACTACACTTTTTATGTTTTTATGTTAGAATTATAGCTAGAAACGAAAAATATTCTTGCGTTAACTATAAATGCTTTAAAATACACTGAACAGCCTCTGTGAAGACCAAAATAAAGTGTTAAGGTAAGTCATTCTCATGATATCTTTTTCATTTCACAGCATTTAAAAAAAACAAACAAATGAAGTAATATTATTGATACCCACAAATAATAATTAATAGAAATGCAAACAAATGGTAATATAGAGTATTTTAAATGCTGTGTTTGTTTAAATGTTATATGTGAGCCGATCCAGTAAAATGAGTCACAGTGACCCTTGTTTTTGTTTATAACACACACACACACACACACACACACACACACACACACACACACACACACACACACACACACACACACACATTTGTCTTACAATTCTGTGAAGACCTTCAACTGGCATACGGTAATTATTAATGTAGCTAATTAATGCAATTCTTACACCTAACACTAGCACTAAGCCTAACCTCAGAGTTTAAACAGTTTTCTTTTGAAGACCAGCCAAACGTCCTCACAAGGGTCACTGGGACTCATTTTGCTGGATTGGGTCATATATTGTCCAATAGGAGACAGCACAACTACGATCTGGTAATATCAGACAAATCAGTATATTTATTGAAACGGTGTGTTAAATGAACACAGAGAAAGATTATGGACATCAATTATGGACTAATTTAGTTATTTAGTAGCTTATCACTATACTGTACTTCTGTGTGACCTTAATGTGCCTGGATGTTGCTTTACTAAGATTGAAATTGCTTATTAATTATTAATAATTTTAAATATTACCTCTGAAGTAAGTTGAAGTGAGTTCAGTGTCACCTTCCAAACACAACTAGAGCCACATGTGCCAACAATACCACACATCAACTCTCTAAGAAGAAGATATGCAATGGTAAATAGTGACCTTTTTTGCCTAATTGTGGTAAGATTTCCTTTATTTATCAAATTGAATAATTCACACCAAGGGCGGCATGGTGGCTAAGTGGTTATGCACTGTCACCTCACAGCAAGAATGTCCTGGGTTCGAGCCCTGGGTTCAACACGGATGCCTTTCTATGTGGAGTTTGTATGTTCTCCCCGTGCCCGTGTGGGTTTCCTCCGGGTACTCTGGTTTCCTCCCACAGTCCAAAGACATGCACATTAGGTGAACTGGGTACCTTCAATTGCCCGTAGGTGTGAGTGTGCCAGAGACAGGTGGAGCGACATGTCGGTTGGGGTATTCCATGGTCGCATGAGATGATACCATGCCGAGGTGGCTTGTGAAGACAGCGGACCCCGCGCAGTGCGGGACTAACACTAGGATCAAGAAGAAGAATGTTTCACACCTAGAAAATGTTGTCACAGTGTAGCAATTGCTGAATCCACAAACATAGCCCAGTTAACAGGTCAATTTCAGCAGGTTTTCTGCAGACTGCTTACTGACTTCACAGTGTTCCAAGTGTAAATAATTTGTTAGCACGGACTGAGGATTACACAGTATAAGATGTAATCACTTACTATTTACAAGGCCATGGTTCCACTGCTGTCATGGTTTATGAACCATGACTCCCACAACACTTTAGTTTGGGCAGATCATGGATCCCTTCTGCAACTGTAGCGCATGTGCACTGCATCTGACTGGTGTGCGAATATGTCAGTGGCAAGTTTAGCATCATATAATAAGGGTGATAATATATGTATTGTTTTTTGTACCATGACATTGGTACAGAGTGCAAAGTGTTCACACATACAAGAATATCAAGTTTGCAATCCATATGTATGAGCTCACAAAGGAAAAAGAAAGGGAAACAGCTGGCGCTATAGACATGCACCAGAGGGGGCATGGCTGAGCATCAGCTGCAGAACAAGGGGTTCGAGAAAATGAGCAATTAACAAGGAATGGTTTACACCCATGCGCTGTTAATGACAGCCTACTTAGGGAGCTTTCACACTTGTGCATGTGTGTGTGTGTGTGTGTGTGTGTGTGTGTGTGTGTGTGTGTGTGTGTGTGTTTTCCATTCGTGCTGATTTGGAAACAGCACATCGCACGACGTGTACATTGTTATCAAGATGCTACCACCTAGCTATTACAAATCAGAAAGAAAGAAAGAAAGAAAGAAAGAAATATTTTCAACATGTAGTCTGACTATGGTGAGCAGGAAGACGATTACCAAAGAAGTTTGGCTTGGGAGACAGAAAATTAAGAGAAGTGCTTGTGCAACTAGACAGCATTTAGACCACTGTAAGCTATTAAAATGGGCCCAGCTGTGACATCAGGTATCAACTTCCCACAACTACCTGTTGTCTTTTGCTACAGTGCAAAAGTAAAATATTAAGAATATCTCAAATTGAAAGCCATTTAAAACACCCAGCATCACTCTCTCTTGTGCCCTTATTCCTTCCCGAGTGATCCAGGGTGTTATAAAATCCAGATTAATGCTATATTATTATTGCATTGTCAAGGTTGTCTAATTAAGCTGACTTACTTGAAGCAATCAAAGTGAGTCAGGCAGTCATCATGAATGTTGGTAAAAAAAAAAGTTAAAAAAAAAAACTTGAACGAAAGTAACCTCTTTAATTCTTAGGAAAAGAATGAAAACTTTGAAGCATGTACCCTTTTCGCTAAATTGCAGAGCAAGACTAATGGCACAAAAGATTAGCCTGATTAACAGCCTTTTCAAAAATAAGAATGGATTTGCGACTGACAGGAAATGATAACCCTATGCCAGGGAATGAAAAGCAACAGAAACAACAGCAAACTGTATTGAATATAATTAGTAACCGCTTGTTCATGCAGTTTTTATACACCGTGATAAATGTCAGAAAAGGCCTAGATTCCTGTCAACTATATTGCTACAGGCTACATGGTCCATCGGATTCAATTAGGCTTTTTTAATCATTTAACATAGTGTACAAGCACACACAGCTTTTGCTATTGTACAGATTGTACAGTAACGGCCAAAGAGCAGGCAGATATTTAACTTAGATATGTATCCAGAATTGTGCAGTTCACATACAGGAGCAGCGTATCAAGCAGGCCTATTGGTATCTTTTTCAATACTAATATTTCAAATTTCTCCATTTGTACTTGGCATTCACCCAAACAGAACTTTGTGATGGATGAGGTCCCTAATAATGTCACCGCCTACTGAATATTTCAAGTCATGCCTGATGGAAACGCTCAGCAGCGGCTATAAGGGAGGACGGAACAGTGGTCTGTTTATGAGTTTCAGCATTGCATCCATGGTCCACTCGGCGAGAACCTGACACATGACTCATGTACGTATGACAACGCTGCTCGGTGTTTGCTGTCATGATCTGCTCGGCAGTTGTGTATATTTGTTGAACGCACAGCAAAGTCGCGCTGCATGATGAGACACCTTTCCCTCTTATAAAAATGGTAATGCTAAAATCTCATCATTGTCTCCGGTTCATTTCAAATGCATGCACAATAACACAAATGCAGTATTCATGAGAGAGTTCGGCTAAGAGATGACTCCATTGTTGCACTACTGGAGAGATAAGCAGGGTGGAAATAGCAAAAGCTTTGATAAAATTTGCCTTGTAGCAGAAAAAAAGATAAGCCCGTATAATGATGTCGTCTCGTCTATCCAGTGTTAGGATAGGCCTTAAGTTCTGAAGAAATTCATTTGTGCAGTTATATCGAGAACAAATTCATCCTAGCTGACACATTATGTGCACCCAACACTCGCAAGCCCGAGAAAAAGACAAAGCGGGATATACAGAGGTGCTGAAGCAGCCTATTGAACGTGTCCGATTTACTCAGCAATATTTTAGTGTAAATAATTCAGTTTATGGGCTGAAAAAAAAAACAACTTTTCAAAAAATGCAAATTGCTTTTTTTGACTAAAGAAATGAGTTATGAGACCTTTTAACCCTCCGGTGGAAAATAATCAATGTTTAATTTCTCCACCGAAAGGTATTGACACTGAGACACTTTGGAGCAGTTCCAGTGCAATGAGATGTTTTCATTAATGCTTTGTTTTTAACATATCAGTGTAAATTGATACTTCATGAAAATGTGTATTTTCCCCAGTACTGGCAAATGTTATGAACATGCTAATGTGATGTGACAAAATGCTGAGAAAACTTAGGATTACATTACATTATTGTCGTTTGGCAGACGCTCTTATCCAGAGCAACTTACATTTTATTTTATTTATACAACTGAGCAATTACAGGTTAAGGGCCTTGCTCAAGGACCCAGCAGTGGCAGCTTGGTGGTGCTTGGATTTGAACTCCCAACCTTCCGATCAGTGGCCCAATGTCTTAACCCTCTGAGCTACCACTGCCCCTAGGAGATAGAATTATGATGAAATTTAAAGCAAAAAAAGCCGGAGCCGTTTATATTAGTTCTTATCACTCACTTTTCGACAATAAACTCACTGTAATGCATGGCTGCGAATGATTTACTGCTTTTTTAACATGGTGACAAGAGCAGTATAATCAAATCCATTGTTCATTCCCAATAAACACGTCTTCTGCCACACAATGTAGTCTGTTAACAATGAACCTGGGTTGCTAGGCTACGTAACGAACAACAATTATGGCGTTCTATGAACACAACAATGGTTTAAGTGGAACAATTTCACTGCTATCGAAACCTGGTGCGTTAATACAGAATTCAATCATTGTGATGCAGTCACAGGTGTGTGTATCAAGGATTTTTACAATGGCCCTGACTGCAGCTCAGCCAATCAGATTTCAGCACAGAAACCATACATTTTATAATGAACTTTCCTCAGACGTAGATTTTCTTCAGAATATTTTATGCCAGGCAGCATTTTAACACAAAATACCGACAAGTAGGCCAATAGGAGTTTTCTTTGTAGCAGAAAGATCCTCTACGAAAACGTCACCCCAAGTAGATATTCACTTTCCAAAAGCTTACTTTTCAGCATGTGCTTGAAGAGAGGTCTTCAGCCCTCTCTTGATATGTGAGACTGATAACAAAATGGGAGTGTATTTCCGTCCTTGGCTGCCTTCTTCTTTTATAGTGTCATTTCTCCAGCTTGCTGTGCCTCATAAAGGGTTGAGTTCTCATTCCCAAAAAGAACTGCTCTGGTTCTGTGCTGCCTGCAAAGGTATAACAATGACAATTTTTTTTTTTTGATGTGCACAGTCATAGCGACGCAGCCGTTATCAAACCTAAACTGAAACTGCAAGAACTTCGTGAATGCCAAATTTCATCATTTGAACTAATAGAAAAGAAGATAGGAATGTTTCCGACATCAAATGTGATTCAATTAACATCACAGCATAAGCAGAGCAAACATTCTGTTCAAAGTAGAGAGTTGGCTGCTAGCCATAGCTGAATAAATGAGTAGCTTGTGTCGAGGATAAAAAGCCCTTTGAAAGACTGACTGATGATCTCTCTAGAGAGTAAAGGTTAAGAGGGTTTAAGTGTTGAATACGGATGGTTTGCCTATTAAGCTGTTTGACGACGCTTTCCATGGTAAACCAAATGCAGATGAGCGTGTGGTCAAATGTTCTAATAACCTGATAGACAAAATAGACATAAGACTGTCTCAGTCAGAGCTGCAGCTTGCATTCAATCTATGAGATGTATTTTTGATTCTGTTCATATTAGTAAATGTTTACAATATATCATTTAACAGTTTCCCAGGTTTCTCAAGTTGTGTGTTCTGGTCTGACTAAATCTAGCCCTATATCAAACAAAAAAGGGCACGATGATGCAGAGTAGAGTTCATGTGCATGTGATTCTTCTGTCTGTATGGGTTTCCTTCAGCTTCTTAGTGAAGATAAATGAACAATAGGTACGCATTCTCACAATTCACCTTTTGGTTCAAGTTATGATATTGGGTTCACGATTAAATTTTCCCACAATATTTTTGAAAATAGATTAAATACAGAAAATGTTATTAGCAAAAAAATTAACATTCATTTTCCTATTCTTTATCACTTAAATATTCCTGTTATTAAATAAAAAAAATACTTGTTTAATCTTCTTAATAACAAACTTTTTTTTTTTTTACATAATTTGTACATATTTGTACAAACATTTGTAAATGTTGGATCAAAATGTTATAGACTTCTAACTAAAATATTCCTTTTATTAAAAATGAAAAAGTGAAGAAGATTTACGAACATTTGTGAAGGTTGCAGTCAGGCTTAAACATAAAACAACTCCCTTAACTTGTTTCTTTTTTCTTTCGCTTTTGGAAGTTTGTTCAAAGATAGCACCAATTTCTTGTTAGATTTATTTGTACAGTCAATTGATCAAAAGCTCTTTCCCATTTTAAATCTATTTTTTGTGCATTGGTGTGTTTTCTCAGCATTTGAACTGTGTTACTGCGAACTTCAGTTACATCACATGCATATTGTACCCTCAGCTGTCTAAACAAAGCAATTACAGCTAGGAAATATTACGAGATTATGCAGCCTGATAGTTAGCATTTAATAAGCATAATGCATATAAAAGCATAATGCAGTTATGTACGGCATCATCCGTGTACTTCCAGGTGTCGTCCGCGTCCTTCGGGCATCGTCCGAAGGTCTGCACTCATCATACGCTGTTACACTGACCTGCTAGCGATGCCTGCCCATGAATTTTAAATATTTTCTAAATATTTTACTATTTTTTGCACATTGCAATTGTCATCACAACCTTGAAAAATCCCAAGTCGGGCCATCATTACTCGGGGAGCACCTGTACTTCGTTCATCTTTGGAGCAATGGACAGTTAAGCCTTTTTTATTTTTCACCACTTCTCTGACGTAGATAAAAACAAAATATATATTTATGATTGCTACTGAAGGTTAGCACACTTCAAGGGTCTTTAACAAATAATTCTTGGTTTTAAGAATGTAAAATAAATAGACTACATTAACACTTTTGTGTTAATTACAGATATGCCTTGGAAACCTCAGCTAATTCATGCATCACTGAGGCTTTGTAGCCATTCCAATTTGAAAGTTTTGCATTGTTTGTGACTTTATTACCACTGACCAGTAGGTACTAATCAATTTTGCTTAATTATGTCTTATCTGGTTATTAAGCTCATTTCCACCCTAAAGACAGACTGAGACACACTCTAAATGAACCTATTAATCTGCCACTGAAGTGCTTGACTCAGAACATATCTCCCTGTGAGTAACATCCTCTGGAGAGACCTCACACTTCTGACATGTCTGGACAGTTTCTTTCAATAAGAACATGCCTAATCAGATCTTTTTGCTTAATGCCTCTACTTTTCTTGCTCTGAATGTCATTGGGGTCATCTTCTGCTGAAAACCACTTGAGAAAACAAGTGTAAGTGGAGGACCTGCAGAGCCAATGAAAACGTACCCCAATTCCATGACATTTTGCATTGATGGTGCCTTTTGCTGGATATTGACTGCTTTTTATGCTATGTACACTTAAGCTATGAATGCAACACAGACATGACATGTCTGAGATTACTATAATATCAAATTTGAAAGAATCATACTTTATGTTAAAAAAAAAAGGGAAGATGCAGGAGGAACGAACCATTCTTAAAAAGTTCAAGTAACTAATAAAGTAACTAAACCACTTACTGGAATGGGTGTTGAGAAGAACCATGAGAAAATCCACACAGACACAGGAAGAACATGCACAGAAACTTTGTACCAGTGCTCAGGATAGAACTGGTTACCCTGGAGCCACGAGACGGCAATACACCACTGAGCTGCCCTGTGCTGCCCAGTTAAAATGTTCAGCTGCTGATTTCCCATATCAACCAAGGGAGAACTGACATTTGATTTAAAGTATGTGTTTTCCCTCAAGACAACAACAACAAAAAAAATCACAGCCTGATAACCCTACAAACCACAAAATCCAATATTACAGTCTTTTTAAGTTAGTTTGAACAAGAAGAGTGCCTTGTGAACATGTTATCCTTTCTATTACGTTGCATCCAAAGATCAAGCTGGTTGTTGTAATGGAAAATATCCTGTATTGCTCTGTGTGCACTACATGGTTTGTCTCATTATATCTACAACAAGCCGAAACTCTGATCCCTTTACTGTCCCTCTGGCTAAAAACAAAATGTGTCACTAAGGCTTTCCAATGCTTGCAATGCTTGCTTTAAAAGGAAAGTAATCATCAGAATCAGAATACTTTATTAATCCCTGAGGAAACCATGTGGTCACGGTTGCTCTAGAACAGTAAGAAGAAAGAAAGAAGTAAATTACTAACAGGTTAAGATACCAATATTAAATAATACAGTATATTACAATTATAAAATATATATCTCTAGTTACAGTTGTATAGCTAGAAAAATCCTAAATCATTTAACATTTAATGCACAGTAAACCATTCTGTTTACCTTTACATTCAGTAAGTCTCTTAATTAAACCAAGAATGAGTCTTTTCATGTTTTAGCTTTTTAAGTTTAAGATACCGTGTAAACTGTGGAAGGTAACTGCTCCTTTTCAGTACTCTGTGTGTTATCCTTATTGTATATTGACTACCTTTCATGGCTCCAGGCATTGGTGATGTTAAGGCCAATTAATTAGTCTTTTAAAAAAGAAGCAGACACATGAAGCAGGAAGGAGAATACAACCCCTTCCAGACGATGTTAAAAAAAATACAACAATAAAGCACCCTTGTCTGTATGTACAAAAACTACAGCATGCTTCTGGATAAAAGCACTTTCACAGGCTTTAATTTTTCCATTATATATTATATGCACAACCCTACAATCACTTCTTAACTTTCCTTTGGCACATTTACTTTTAGCATTCTAAAATCCAGTGGTGCCATTTACTTCCTCAGTCTTCCAAACAAATGACACCATCTTCAGGCTGATTCCAATATCCCTTGAAATGAAACAGGATTTTCACAGAGTGAGAAACTTGGCCGTGAGTGGATTTTTCCCATAAGCTTGCCCTAGATTTGCTGTTGCTTACTGCATTCTTTTTGAACAGCTTCCAAGGAGGCATGCACTAGCGATCAATTAGGGCAGAGCAATACTTCAGAGCATGAGCCCACGGACACATTAATTCTTCTGGCTGGAAGACAAAGCTTAAGACCATAAAATATTAAGCACAATCAAGATGCAATAAGATTGGGGAGTATTCCCTCTCATCTGAAGGCATTTACAATGCAACCCATAAGGACTAATGGGTAGGTATTACCATGTAGAAAAAAAGACAACTCATGTATTTCAAATTGCTGTGATCGTCAAAGCAATTGCTAAAAATTACCAGGTGTCTGATGAAACTGGCAGAACGTTAAACATAATGAATAAATAACTACGTGCAAGATATTTTTGCCAAAAGCGAGTTAGAGCTCCTGCCTTCCTGTCCTCATTCTGGTGGTTACTATATAAAATGTTTAAAAATTTGAAAATGCATGCAGAGTGTTGACAGTGACAATCTTCTGCATCTGGCCCTCTTTTCACCTTTCCCAGACAACCTCCAAAGCATATCATCTTTGCAGTAAAGGCTTGGTGCTGTTACTTTTATATAGTTTATTGCTACTGCAATGATGGACTGTTATGTTTTTGTTCATGATGCATGTAGATCTTACACATGACATTATAGATTTGGAAAATGTGCACAAGTGGGCTGTTTGAGGCCAGAGGTCTGTTCACACTAATGACACACATGATTCACTAACCAATGCCAATGTGAACCATCGACATAGAAATATGAGATCTGAGCAATTGGGAACTGACCATTAATGCTTTATATGCCTTCATTCATTTGTCTTCCTTCCCCCTGTGCTTGTACATTGTCGTGGTGGGGAGGCTTGGGCATCTCGTTGCCCCCTGAGAGCTATACCGGCAGGGGTCCCTTTCAGTTTTCAGTTTTCAACCATGCCAAGAAGGTTTCAGGTTAGCGGCTAGACGAAATTCAGAACCTGGTCCTCCAGTTTGGGGATTGGGCATTGGGCCAACAACCCCATCCTGTAAAACGTTCATTAAATTATGGCAACTAAAAGGAATGCTGCAGTTAAAGACTTGAGCATTAGACTTGAGCCTAATAACTGGCAGTATGACTTCTTCTTATGAAAGCCCCCAGAAGGAATTTGGAGGTATCATATATGGTCTACTCTGGATGAAAATTAAGATCCACCTAAGGATATGGAATGCCTGCAACATGCTTATATCCCTTCATTCATTCATCTTCAGTTTGTGCTTCAGCCTGTTCAAGGCTTTGGTGGATTCGGAGCTGTTCCTTGTCACACTGGACTGGTATCAACTCTCCCAATCTCCATATGGAATACCAGTCCATCACAGGGCACCACTCACACATTTTAGCTTTACCAGTCTGCCTAGCTGAATTTCTTGGACAGTGGGAGGAAACTGATGAATCTGGAGGAATCCCATGGGAACATGGAGAAAACATGCAAAACTCAGACATAGTAGCTCGAGCTCCAGATTGAACCAGGGATCATGGAGCTCTTAGGCAGCAAAGCTACCTGCTACACCACCATGCCATGCATACTTACGAGTATATTCCGAATAATACTCTGATAGCAGAAATATGTTTCCTTTACTTTATTACGGTATATATTTCATTGGAGCTGTAATTGGATTTCTCCTTTGTTAAGACATCTTGGTCAGAAAAAGCTTTTGTAGCGCATTGTACAATGAAATGTCTATTGCAACAGATCACCTTTTGATTTCAAGCATAATTGCTCTGCTGACACATGAAATGTCTACTGTTATCTGTATTGTTATATGTCATGACAATATGCAAATGGGTATGAAAAATGCAAGCACTTTTATTCAAAAGCATTTCTATTAAATCTGCTATTAAAGGTTGTAGAAATCAGAGATCTGGCCAATACCGTACTGACAGTCTCTCCAACAGTGTTCTCTCACATAGCTGTCAGGCAGTCAGTTCAAAAAGCCCTCCTTTTGGATGAACTTTCTATACTGAACTTTAGTCAGCCGATCAGAAATGCTGACATCTACAAAGTGAAGAAAAGCACAGCAGGAAGTTGAGCCTTAGAGTACATTAGAGTGCAGGAACATGGAGAGGCAAACTAAACTATACTGGAGGGAAGTGAGGAAAGATAAAAGTGTCAGGTTTCATGAAAGCTCTGTAATACCTAACAGCCAATTTTACAGCCTCCTAAATCGGGTAATTGTGTGGGGTTATTGTAATAATGTAGTTGATACATCAGTGTCTGATAATGTCTGTCGAAACTCAGGACTGTACTAGTACTGCAGTAGTATTTAATGGTATGGACAAAAATATGTCAAATGAAATAGAGTTGCTAAATATTGCAATGATGATGCAAAATTTGCTATTTTAATGCTAAGGAAGTCTGTTGTTGTTGGACTGCAGTCTGCTTATCAGACGTCAGAGTTGTTCATATGATCACAGTAACTACCGGTAGTGATCGCTAAAATGGCTGACTGATTCTAATTGGTGATTCTAATTCTGTTTAAATTTTAAGATATGACTATGCAAGAAAGAAGAAATATGATTTAAATATATATACGGTATATATATATATATATATCTTCAGATGCTAGTAGCAGCAAAACAGCATGTTTAATAGTGCAGTGTTGAATGTAAAAAGCAGCAGAAATTAAGTGTTGAGCATTGAACGGTCAGGTAGAAAACCACTGCACATCGTGATTTATCAGTCCCCAGCGTGTGCATGTGTGTATTCACGTGCGCATGTGTACACAAAGTCTAATGCTGTTGTTCACTGTAGAGTCTGACAGCAGCTGGAAGGAAAGATCTCCGATATCTTTCCTTCACACACCAAAGGCACAGCAGCCAACATACAGTCATGCCCAAATGTTTACATATACCTGAGAGGAATACTTTCAACTTCAATTTAAATATCATTTCCCGTTCAATATTCACCATTCAGTGCATTCCTATAATAATTTTAACCAATCAGTTTCATTTCAATGAACGAGTTCATCAACTCGTTCACTTTCGGTGGTTTTATTCACAATTCGGTTACTGAAGTTACAAAGTTAATAGGTCAAAAATGTACATATATCCCAAACTCATATTATCTAATGCCTTATTGTATTGCCTTTAACTTTTACAACTGTAGTCAGTCTTGCAGGATAACCATCGGTTAGCCTTTTACAATACTTTGATGGGGTTTTTAACCCATTCCTCTTGACAGAAGTGGTGCAGTTCATTAAAATTTGTGGGTTTCATTTTGTGGACTTTTTTCTTAAGTTCATTCCACAAATTCTCTACTGGATTTAAGGCTGGGCTTTGAGCTGGCCATTCCAACGCCTCACCTTTGTTCTGCTGAAGCCATCCTGTGACCAACTTGGAGGTATGCTTTGGGTCATTGTCTTGCTGAAAGGTCCAATCATGTCTAAGGCCTGACTTTTGAGCAGACTGCTTCCCAGTTTGGCTTAAGAAGGGGCTTCTTTTGTTCTCTGAAGCTCCTTAGTCTGTTTCCATGTAGGATGTTCTGGACTGTGGACAGTGAGACCTTGATTCCTGAAGCCTCAGATTCTTGGCATACCTGTGGGTTTTTTTTTGGCATCTCTTGGGATTGAAGCAGACCTTTTGAACCAATGCTCTCTCATCAGTTAGTGACAATTTGGACTTCGGGGCTAATCATCTAAGGGTCTTGACTGTTCTAAAGTTGTGATATATCTGTAGAATTGCCTGGATGGATGACCTAGGGAGTTTCCAACTTATGCAACTGTGTAATTGTTGTTCTCAGGACTTGAGAGTGTTCTTTTCCTTTTCCCATATTGGATCAACTAAAAAAATGAGGCCTTTGTACATATTTTTAGGCCTCTGTACCTAACCCAGGTCCTTTTATATAGTCATGTGTGCACCTCCTAGCTATTTTTCTAAACAGTGCATATATATATATA
>JAQLOM010000012.1:12096572-12108973 GCA_030068315.1 Chrysichthys thysi | reverse complement strand
TCTTTCACCTATAGAGAACATTTGGTGCATCATTAAATGAAAAATATGTCAAAGACGACCACGAACTCTTCAGCAGCTGGAAACCTATATCAGGCAAGAATGGGACCAAATTACAACCCCAAAACTCCAGAAACTCATAACCTCGATATCCAGATGTCTTCAAACTGTTCTGAAAAGAAGAAGAGATGCTACACCATGGAAAACATGTCCCTGTCCCAACTGTTTTTGTCATATGTCATATGATAAGTTTGCATCACTGCTTAAAATATGCCAGTCCTGCCACACAATACTTTTTAATAAACTGGAAAGGTGGAATCAAATGTTATTGGGGGGATATATAGCCATAGTAAGTAAATGAGAAAGTAAGCATTCTGCATGGTACCTAAAACAACTGCTGCAATGTGATACTGTATGTACAGAACTCATGCTCTACTTACACTTGTTTGAAAAGAGGTTAAAAAGTTTCTATGTTCCTGTAGGCTACAGCAAGTGTCTAGTTGGTCCAGTTAAACCTATTAATAGCCAGCAGTATTGTAAATGGACAGGTGCAATCTTGTCCAGCTGACTGGCCACTAAAGACAAATGGCCCTTAAGGAAAGTGCTACAGTATCACAGAGAGTGCATATGATTGCCATTTTACCTGGTTCCTTTATGCTTGAAGAGTAATGCAGTGACACTTAACAGGCTCATTGGTTTAATGGACCACCGTCTAGCCCATTAAGGCATCGTTCACAGTGGATGGACCCTTAAAACACCCTGTAACACACTGAAACAAACCTCATAGATGGCAATTTAGTGCTTTCCGGCAAAGGTACACATTTGAGTTATGACTGTAATACAAGGAGCTGGAAGATTGAGCCTTATACATCTTCCCATTCTTTCCAAATTTCAATCTTTTTTCTCTTCACCAATTTTAAAATGTGCTCATCTATTGACGGCCACATATCTCTCATTTCCGCACCTTTTCTGGATACTCTATATTCTAGAGTTGGATTCCTCTGTTTAATTCTGCTAGGTCTGTAGAAAGGCTAATATTGTTCAGTATGCTTATACTAACGAGGCCATTTCAGGTGCTGAACCTTCAGCTTGATGTAACACCTCCAATTTGCTGAGATCAGAACTGCAACTCTGCGATATCTGGCCTCTTTGTTTCACTTAAGTGGAACGAAAGGAAACATGCTATAGAGGCATTTCAATTGCATATCGTTGTGTCTGCTGCAGAGAAAACAGTTGGACCATTATAACCTGACCAACTGCAGCATTTACCAAATGGAACAAGCTTAGTATATGAACATATTTTGTTTTATTTGGTAAATGCTGCAGTTGAAACTAAAACTAATCATAGTTTAAAACAGCAATGTGACCAATTTTCAGACATCACCCACCATCATCATCATCATTAGTAGTAGTAGTAGAAGTAGTATTTTTAAGAATCTACTGTTAATTATAAACCCATAAATATGAAATTAAATAATTATTCGTCTTATTCGTCTTCTGCCACTTAATCCTGTTCAGGGACACGGGGGGAAGCTGGCGCCAATCCCAGCTGACATCGGGCGAGAACACACCCTGGGCGGGTCGTCAATCCACCGCAGGGCGACACACAGAGACAGACAACCATTCACACCCACATTCACACCTACGGGCAATTTAGAGTCGCCAATCAGCCTAATCCCCTCTGTGCATGTCTTTGGACTGTGGGAGGAAACCAGAGTACCTGGAGAAATCCCAAGCGAACACGGGGAGAACATGCAAACTCCGCACAGAAAGGCGCCTGTGCCGAACCCGGGGCTCGAATTTAATTTTACTTATTTAAATAATTACTTAACATTATATTTTAAATAAAGTTAAGTGACGACCCTTATGAAAAGGTGACGAACGTCAAGTTTACGTCACCAACCAAACAGATCAATAATTTATGGCCCCCCTTGCCTTTATTACTTTGTCTATAAGATTTTATACCTTATTAGCTCTTATATTCTTTCAGCTATGGTACCTTTGCAGTGAAATGTAAGACATACAGTAAGTCCTAAGTAGCAGCAATAGACCAAGCTAAACAAGCACAATATTAATCTGGATTTAAAGACAAGTTTCGAGCTACAGAGTGTTCCTAATGTTCTCTGGAACACATCCCTCACCAGCTGAGCTGCAAGTGATCCTTAGGATTTACTGCAGGCCAGCCTTAGCTGAGCGAAGTGCTCGGAGTGGGTTACACTGCTTCAGCATAGTACTGTGAACCTAATTATAATTCAAGGAAGGTGCGATTTGAGTTTTTGGGGGTTTTTTTTAGTTTCCAGAAAGAATTGTTTCTATTTTGAGATGTAGGTGCAGGAACCTGAAGTACATTTCAGAGAAAAAAGAGAGAGACAGAAAGAATTCTTTTATATTCCCAGTTATTTTTATAGAAATCTAGTAAATTGTTATACAGGCTTTTAAAGATTTACACTGCACAGAAGACAACTGTGTAAGGAACCATTCTAAACGGTTTTACTTATTATTTTCTGCGGTGTGATGAATGCAATTACTTCTCGAAAGTATGTCAATGCTGAAAATATTGATCAAGTGTATAGAAATTGTTCTTTTTGCTGAAACGTTAATATTTATGACTATCTGAATGTCTCGCTTCTGTTTAAAAGAAATGCATATTGCATTTGTTATTTTTGGCAGATGTAGGAAAACACTCGGGGATAACCTTTCCTGTTACATCCACATATAAACTTAACGATTTTATTTATTTTCTGTTTATTTCTTTTTGTTACATTTTTGAAAATGTATTTAATTCGGGCAAAACACTGGAATTTTTGTTTCGTTTTTTTGTTTTCCTTTGATGAGTCTCCTGTCTGTTTGTGTTATTAGTGAAATTCAAGGTAGTGGGTATGAATACAGTGCAAATTGATTTTCAAGCATTTTCTGTAAGGAACCCATCCTCTATCTCTAGCTCTAATGGCAGAAGTTGCTGAGTCCATGCTTTTTTTTGCAAATCAAGTACATAGATAGGTAAAATTTGATACTGAACTATGCACTATGCTCTTTAAAACATAAATCTCCATTTCTGCAATACCTACAGCGTGACACTGTTTACATCCTGACCACCCCTAGGTGGTTATGCATCTCTTTTTTCCCCCAGAAATTCAGAAACTGCCTTTTTAAGCTTTCAAAGCAGTTCATCTAATTTAGCACATGGGAGGGGCTGCTACAGAGACTATTTGACTGGGAGTCAATCTCTACATGGAGAGACAAGACAAGGTGCAAGCAACTAGATAAAAATACTTCAAAGGTAAAAAGGGATGATGAAGAATGTCTGAAATATTTCACCTAATAGGATTACCCTGCTCTAAAAATTATTATTTGCAAACGTCCCTCCTACACGCTTGTTAGCCGTTCTGCAAATTCAGAAAGAATGGAGGTTCAAATGAGGTGGTTCTGTGGCTGAGATTCAAGACTGAGCTTCATCTTTCTTTAACATTATGCAAATGCATTCTTAATCCATGACAGCTTATCCCAGCCAATGAGGTCAGTGCCTTTGCATCTAAGGGTAAGATTTCCACTCTACCAGTAGCTTTTTTTATGCGATTCTCCACAGAATATTCCATTACTGCCTCCCCCTGAACGGGACGTAATTTCTTTCTGGCTGTTAAGGGCTCATTAAGTCTCGTAAACGGGAGGGGGGTTCGGTAGGCAAAGAGGTGAATACAAGTCTCTTCTAGGTCTGTGGAGACCTTCAGTGGCACACACTATTCGCAGTTACCTGCAGTGATATTGCAGGTATGGCTAATTGATTCTGAGTCAGACGTTTTACAATAGCCAGATGAGCAAAGTAGGAGGGGGATATCCAGCTATGAGATTCAGGGCTATATCCTGCAAGAGATACAGAGCTAAATATGAATAGTATAGCACTGAAACATGGTGAGAATAAGAAGGGAAAATGTCAGTTGAACATATCTTCGAAGTGATATTTCAGAAAAATTGGGATAGCTTAAAGGGATTAAGCTAACTGACATTACAATCATAGGATTTATGTCAGATAACATATTTTGGAGGAATTTTGGAGAGAAACGTGCAGTGAATGTAGAATGAGAGGCGGCAAATATATATATGTAGCTCTGTCCTACAAATGTGAAACACCTCCATCTTTTCGTGATGGTCAAATGGCCAAACACTCTTTACAGAAGGCTTGGTTATTTTATTATATGTTCCAAAGACTAAACATATATGTACCTGACCCCGGATAGAAGACTATGTAGCATTTAAAATGTCTCCAAGTGGGCAGCTGAAGACAGAAATCAAATCACCATTTCATTAATATGGATCATCGCTGGAAGCGTCAAGTGCATCAATGTTACCTGTCTATTAGGGAGCTATTTGCACAATAGTTAGCCTCATAATTTTCTATATGAAGAGCTGGTGCAGACTTGAAGGCTAATACTCAAATGAACAGGCATGCTGAGGGAAATAGCTACTGGGCAGTCTGAATGACCGGTATTTCTTCAGTTCAAAATTGCAGAATACTTGAAAGCAAGACCGGCAAGTAGATAAAAAATATCAGCTAAAAAATATTATTCCCCCTATTTTCCATTGTAGAGGCAGGAAGTTAGTTTGATTAAGAACTTTATCCCAGAATTCACATTTGCAGTCATGCACAGTGTTTGAAAACAATGCAGACAGCATGAAGTACGTTGTTGAATAGCCCAGCCAGGCTGGTCGATGGTGTGCAACCTTACAACTGGCTGTGTTGTTTAGGGGCCATAAACAACTTTAGAGACTAAGTAACCTATTAGTCGATATATATGGTGCCTTTCTACTTTTTGCTGTTTTGACCAGGACAAACAATTCAGCAAATACCCAAACTCCCAGAAATCATTCACATTATTCACAATATCAATTAGATCAGACAGGTTCCAGTTACTGACCAAAGCTTTATAGGCAGCAAATCAATTTGACACAGCAAGGATTTATATAAACCAGAAACTGCCTTACTAGTATTGGACAGTTATTAATTCATTGCCACCTAAAAAGCAGGAATGCAATTTAAACCTTTTTTTTTTTTTACTGTACTGAAGAACTTTGAAAGCATGAACAACCACTGCAAGTTGTTCTGATGAAGGACAAGCAACAGAAAAAGAGGACAGGTTTATAAACTATTGGTCCTGTGCAAGGTCACAGACTTATCACCAACCATTCAATAAAGTCTCAACACTCCAGCCAAGAGTGTATCCTAATACATAACACTCAAACAGAAGGAAAGAGTGTTGCTCCAAACGTATAACAGGATAAAACCTGCAGGTGTCACATCTCAGAATGACAGAGCACATCAGGCGTGCCGGACGGGAATGAGAATGCTTAAGGTCGCCAAATCTGCATAAGGTCCAATCTGCGTGTGAATAGTTGGACTTGTTCTTTGAACTGTAAAATCACCACAATCTAGAAAATGTATTTGAAAAATCAAGTCAAAAACACCAAAACTGGCACCTGTATATGTAACACTCGGTCAGGGGAACTGCGCCCAGGACAGAAAAGCCGAATGTGTTAACAAGCAACCCTCACTTTAATAACAGGAACAAATCCTGTCAGGAAACCTGTCTTTCCAAGTCATATAGACTGACATATTCCCCGTGTTCCATCGTTCTCTTTGAACAAGCCACAAAAAGATTCATCCTTGTCTACATTTGGCCACTACAGTTGTCATCCTGCAGTGTAGGAGTGTCCCAGTTTTGTATTCTGCTTGGACATGAACAACACAACAGCAATCTCAAATTCTGGCCAACAACTAAAGATTCTAAAGTTACATTCATCCAGATGTCAAACCTGCCTACATTGTACATATGTTCTGACAGATTTTTTAAACAGGGAAGTTAATAAAATACACGGAGTTGGGAAGGCTACCTCCTGAGCATTGAGATCAATAATGCAATCTAAAAGGTATACAATTCACTCTCACTTGTGTTTGAGTTCTGCTTAAATTTCATATATTAGAGTATAAGAGATATGTGAAGCTCCACCAAACAAAGGACACAAGTGTATAATTTCCTTTTGCCAACATTTACTTTGTTCACCAACAGTATATTACGGTACTGGTCCAAACCTGGGATTCATTCATGCATTCATTCATGTTCAGTAACCGGTTTATTCTGCTCAAAGCTGTTGAATCCAGAGCATATGGCACATTTCACACACTCTTTAGGGGCAATTTTAGTGTAGCTGATCCTACTACAAGCATGTGTTAGGGAGGTGGGAGGAAAACAGAGAGCCCAGAGGAAACTCATGCAGTCAGCAGGAGAACATGCAAAACTCCACACACACAGTAACCTGAGCTCAGGATTTACCTGGAGAGCTTTGAGGCAACAGCCTGGACTGCTGTGCCACCTGGAGATATGCCTTTGCATGGTTTTCCAGTGCTTCTAAATTGTCTACAATAAACAGTGCTTCTTTAGACTGTATTTGGGAAAAGTATGGTATCTTTTTATAGGTAGGTTCATCATCAGAAGCGGCAGGATAAATGTTACTCTTGAAGAAGAGTGGAAGCTCAGTTTCTAACTAAGAGATGAAAAAAAAAGCTATTTTTGAGCAAAGCATGAAGCCTCCTTCATGGAGCATGTCACATTATCCTTTGATGTACCTTTGATGAAGACTGCAGATTTCACCAAAACAGATTTCAACACCTACACTAGATATACAGACACATACACGCGCACACTTAATGAGCCTGGAGGTAGTGAAAACTGTTAATCGCTCACATGGATGGCTCAGCTTATGAATTTTAATTCTATAATTACAACTTAATTAATGCACCAGCCTTGTGTCTACAAGAGTGCAAGTATGGTACACGGCAATAATAAATCAATCACACAGCACAATGGGAGCATAATTTCATTATGATGACCTCTCTTGGCAAACAGTTGTGTATGCACAGAGGATTGGTTGGCAAGTCCATTTCCAAACCTGTCCCCATAATTGTGTTCACATGCATCATTAAGGACCTGTCTTTTATTTCCTAATAGATAACAATGCTGTGTAAATGTGACAGGCCGTGGTCTTGTGCCAGCTTCGCTCTGATACTCGATTTGAATTATGTGTACAACAGAAAAAAAGGTTATTAGTGATTAGTGAGAACGCAGGATACCTACCTACATAATTCACCCATTAAACTCCCACCATCCACTGGCTGACGTTCCTTATTCTACACATCTGTCCTATTAGATTTAGGTACTAAACACCTAGTTACTAAATAATTAATTATTGAATAATACGCTTCAAGATCAGGAATGATAGCCTGGGATTTCACAGACTTTTTTGTTAGTGCCATCTTGAGAACTGTAGAAATGCCACCTTTACCTTTTTTGTTGGTAAAATAGCAAATAAGCACTAGCATGAGCACTATGCACTAGCAGATGAGTTAGGTTTGCATTTAACTCATGAGGCAGAGGGTATTCACCTCCATTTAAGATCGTTTTCTGGGAATGCAGACTGCATAAACCTATTTGGAGACATGCCCTTAAAGAAGAGTCTATGCATCAAGTGTCTGACCTGACTTAAAAGATTCCTTTGGTGAAACAGCAAATGTTCTATCAATACCCTGTCACCTCTTTGCATTTATTCAGTTTCTACAATCTCTTGTTCCCTCCCTCCCCCCAGCAAGCACAGACAATATTGCCCAGCACCAGATTCAAACCCAAACTACACCTAACTATTGCTCTGAAGACACAGACTCTGAAAGATACTCTCCTACCTGAAGCTGACTGAAGCCTAGTACGTAATCAGTTTTTAATGAAACCATATTAACTCAATGAGACATGACATTACAGCCATTCTGCAGCTGTTAATTTGTCACTATGTCAGATAGCAAAGGCATCCTGAACTTGAATGAATACGCAGAGTATATTCGGTAATTGCTTCATGTACCAGTTTCACGACTTATCTGGACAAAGGCCTCGACACCACTCTCGCCATAGTTGCCCTCTGAGGCCAGTGTGGAGACGTAGTTCCAGCCCATGGCCATGACAATGTCCAGCATAGCCTGGGCTTGGTAAGAATCAGGCGGCACCACACGAGAGAAGAAGTCATAGCGGGTGTTATCGCTCAGCTCTGGGGCGGTTGATGCATAGCTGATCTGAGGAATCTGTGAAGAAGTAAGACAGGGTTGTTAGAACTCGTGGTAACTTTGTAGGAAGTGTCGTTTCTCAGTGCTCCAGTGCCAAAACCCTAATGAAGTTTTACCCGGCCAAACTGAGAGATCTCTATCAATTGTGAACTTTAAGGGAGCCACTGCTGCATTATGAAACCAATACTTGTGTCTTGTGACAAAAATCAATGCTAATACTAAAATGCTCACTGTGTGGATGTTTGTGGATGTTTGAATCCATCAGATACGTATAACATAGCAACATCATGTAAGTGAGAAGAGAGATGTAGGAGGTGGGGGGTTCTGGCGAGTAGTGAGACAGGGTGGATAATGGCTCTTTGGAGGCAATTGATGGCCTGATTGATTTCTTCTCAGCCAAAAGGCCAGGCTGTCGGCCAGAGCCCCAGAGGCTGAGCTCATCGGCATTCGGTGAGAGAGAGTGAGAGAGAGAGAGAGAGAGAGAGAGAGAGAGAGAGAGAGAGAGAGAGATGCTCAGAGAGCCTGCCAGCAATACAAATGACACTCGCTGCTGCTCGTGCAGGTACAGCAGTATTCTCTCAGCCTCGACAATAAATTGCAAGCTTTTGAATATAAATGCCAGATATCAGCCTGTGAACTGTCAACCATGTGTGTATAGATCCATGTGTGAATTTGAAGGTGGACTGGAAGGTTGACTTAACACACACATACGCACCTTTTATTCAATTAAGTGTCACTTGGATGAGGTCATTTGACAGGTCGGGAGAATTGTGTACATTTATTGCAGGCTATATCAGAAACGTTTGGTTCATTGGAAATTATAGGCGCGTCATCCCATGTGATGAAACACTAATTTGGTTGTGTAGAAATGAATCTGTATGCACTGCCATTGCCTGTCAGACATCCTGTCAGGCCTCATACATTATTTCTTATCGAAAAAAGAATGTCTTAGTTTGAGTGAGTGATCACTGCAGTCTCAATTGCATTGTTTTGCTACATCTCAAGGACATTATAGCGCATTTAGAGTCAGGACTATCTGTAGTAAATAAACCCTACAAGGAAAGGGAGGACTTTAATTTAGATCGCAGACAGTGCCAAACATACTGTATATTGCCCACTTACAACACGGGCTAATCACAATATATCATGAAGGGCTAATTACAGCAGCACATAATATGTTGTGAAAAATTAGCCCATTATTAGCATCTGAGTCTAGTTTTGCTACTGCAGGACTGCAGTGAATAGAGGTGATAAATCATGTACTAATTCTGTAGTGCTACTGTGGCTATCCAGATGCCTTCATTCTGGGGGGTTCACTGAGTGTGGGGACACTGGGAATGGTAGATAAAAAGAGATCCTTTAGGTTCAGATGACAGTTTTCACATTCAAGTAAATTACAATGTGAGGTTCAAGTCATGTAGTACATCCCATTTCTATAACTTTATCGCCATCCTTGCAAATTTGAGTCTGTTCGAAAAACTAAACTGCTTGAACTTAATGCATGTCCTCACTGTTTACATGCCTTTGTGTATATGCTGGTTTCTCTTTTGTCTTACCTCGAATGCTTACAGTTCTTTGTATTTGTCGCCATAATGGAGCTGTCAGATGTAGAAATGCAACTCAATACGGATAGATTACTTTAAGACAGTACTAATTAACCTCTTAGGTAACCTTTGTTTAAAAGACTACCTCCAAGAGGCATGGACACAAACTGCTTTGCCCAGAGGGATGTTTATAATTTTTCAGGATTTCATTACTTTCCCCCACAACACCGTTCATGAAAAGCCCAACTTTGATATGGTATAGCTGGATAGATAGATAGATAGATAGATAGATAGATAGATAGATAGATAGATAGATAGATAGATAGAATTCAATTTTATATTGAAAATATATAATGCTTAATACAATGTTCTAAAGAAAACTGTTATACCATTAATTATGAAAGTTTTACAAAGAACAGGGCCATATAGATGCCTTCTGGGAACAGAGCAGCAATGCATATTGGGTACACCCATCTCTCTATGTAGCTCCAATCTGTTTGCTATATTAGTGTGCTTATATATGAGTGTTGCCATTCATACAGCATCGGCAAATGTGACCATGTCCCAGTAGATTCATTCCTGTGTTGGCTTTTCCTGCTTTGGTCCACCTTAATCTTATCTGTCATGTTATTAATCTCTGCGTATAAATAGTCCAGTTGCCTGTGTGTCCAGTATTTACCAGGAGGCTTGGCTGTGTTTCCAGTTTCTCTTGTTTCTTATTTCACGTTCTTTATTTTTTTTATTTGTCTTGTTGGCCAGTTGTATTTTTATTACACTTACGTCACCCTAATGGGGTTCTGAGCCCATTCCATTTGTTAAGACAACAGAAAATACCCTAATAAGCATATGTTAGGTTTGTCTCCAACCAGTTCTGTCTTCTAGTTGTTGCAGCTATTTCCCTGGAGATCTTCTTCATCTTCCACAGCCACTGGTTCAGTGTCTAATACTCAGGACTGGCTTGGTAGACAGTTTAGAAACAGCAAATGAGATGTGTCTTTAGGACACGTGGGATGAAGTGTTGGGGGAAAGCAAATGAAGTGGTTCTTTTGGACACAGGCCTCGTTCTCTCAGTGAAAAACCCTGAATGTGGTGAATCATTTAGATCATTTCAAACAGCAATAATTAGTCATGATAGAGATATAGCCATTGCCACCAGAATGAATTGCCTATTCCTCTGATTTCTCTACAGTTTTGTAAGAAAAGCTCATTCAGCCTGGTGCCGCACTCCTCAAACACACTGCATGTGTGAACTGCTGCTGGTGTGCCATTTTCAACTTCACACCTCCATTTGAAAGCATGTGCACTCCGGAGGCTACTGTCTGAGCTGAAGTGTGGAACCATGCATTTGGTGATATCTATGTCTCTCACCTTCAATTCATATGGGAAACTTTGCACCTGCATTAGGCGTCTGAGATAATTTTAGCTGTTTTGCGGGTGTCTTGGAACGAAAAAAGTGACGTAAATAGTGATGTAAGTGGCATTTGCAGACGGAGCGAATCCAGTATATATCTGCTTACATCCTGTTTGAAGGGATAACGCTGCACTTCATGACAAATGTAATTCTTGCTGATTGTTAAGACTGAGCAAGTCCATTTACTGACACAGTCAGGCCTCATAAAACAGAAACCCAATCAGATAACACAAGCAATAGCAGAGGAAACACCTAGTACTAGTCCTTCATTCAGGGAAAAGTGTATTTCTGGTGGCTTTTACCTCTAAACCAGGAAAAACATGCCATGGAGGAGTAAACTAATTATAAAGTGTTTTCACACATTTAGACTCTCACTAACACTGTTAGCAAATGCAGTAATCCCAATGTTGTTGCTTGTTCTCTGTCCACTTTTTTTTCTTGTTCATTATTTCTCAGTGGAGAGCCCCTTTAGCATCTACACTGCAGTAAGACTCAGCAGGGCATCAGAGAGATAGAAGGTTTGAAGTCCTATATATTGCACTCTTATGTGGTCATCAGACGAGCGGTTCCCTGGAACCGAGAGGAAAACTCCTAGCCCCCGTGTGTCCTTCTCCCACCCCAGCCAAGTCAGGCCTTTCAGTAGGTGTTTTACATCTGAAGTTCTTATAATCAGCAACACAATAATCCAGTTACTGTAAGCTGCTTTTGCCAACTCCATGCTGTCTCCTAGAGGGCATGACCAAGGTAAATTTCAAAGTGTCACAGTTTGGGAAGTTGAATAATTATTTCTCAAATTTAAACATCAAAGAAGAACACTCCTTAATAATCACATCAAAGAATCAGGGTACAATCGGTTGATTAGTAGACATAGTAATAATGCTAACCCAAAAGAGGAAATGTGTTTTAAGATGGTGATAATGAGCCAAAGGCCTGAAGGATCCGTATATTTCACTGAGATTCTGTCAGCAGAAAGGAACAAACAAGATTTGCCTTTTTTTTTCTCTCAAAGGCGAGGCTGGCGATTTAGAGATGGCATTAGCATAAGTCTCCCTGGCGGGCACAACAGAAAGATATCTGCCAAGCCAAACTTTATTTTTTTTGGGTTGCCTGCAATAGACTGCATGCCGCGAACCCTGATGTAAGAGCCACAGAATTGTGCTTCATGGCTCATGGCTGGTGACACAGGATCTGACTAGATGACTGTACAGTTGTGGTCAAAAGTTTACATACACTTGTAAAGAACATAATATCATGGCTCTCTTGATTTTCGAGTTATTTCTACAACTCTGATTTTTCTCTGATAGAGTGATTGGAACAGATACTTCTTTGTCACAAAAAACATTCATGA
>JAQLOM010000012.1:12066834-12077372 GCA_030068315.1 Chrysichthys thysi | reverse complement strand
CGTTAAGATTAATCGATTAATCGAAAAATTAGTCGAAAAATCAGTCGTTAGAAAATTAGTCGTTAGTGGCAGCACTACTGGGAATTAAAATTTAAAAAAGTATTTCTGAAAAATTCACTAAAATTACTATATATTTTTTCCAAAGGCTAACACTAAATCTAATTGTAGATTACCTGCAAAAATGTACATTGTATGCATGAGCATATGACATGAGTGAAAACCAGTAAAATCATAACGCTTATAAATTAAGTTAAATGGTAACGTTTATAGAGTGCAATAAACGGTAACAAACTAAACAGTCGATATTTCTGTTACCACCATGTGCTTCGACTTTTAAAAAAAAGTAGACTTGGGTATATTTTATGCAGTTTTATGAGGAAATGACCTGGTGAGTTTTACTGAGTATCTTGGTGAACCTGCTGCGGTCCTTCTAGAGACCTAACACTTTCACACGTTTCTTTTATTCCAGCAAAATGCCTCAACATTTTGTTTTGTCTTAAAAGTGATCTCTTACATAAGTATATTCTTGTTTACTGACATTTGCTGGAAAAAAATGCTTGGAAATATAAAATGTTTTTATACTGACCCGATAATTCAGAAGACATCAAATAAACATCTATAACAAAATTTGAAATAAAAAACAAATAAAAAAATAACAAGGCAAGACTTTTGCGCAGAACTGTGTGTTGTGCAGTCATCTGTGGATGGTGTGAACGCTGTTGTTTTAACAGCACACAAATCGCTGCACAAACTCAGGAGTAGTTTTTTTTATGGACATCAGAATGAAGCAGGTTAGCTCCTCTGTCCTCTCAAATCACCAGACCTAGTCATTGTTCACCCTTTAAATTTTCTTAATTAACACTCCAGTGTCTCAATACACACAGATCCAATGTTGCCTGAAAGAGCTCTAAAGAGTATTGAATCCCTTCTAAAAGGCAAAGTGGAGCTTTAGCGGGTATGTGATATTAATATTTTTGGTAGGTGATATTCCTATCACTACTAAATGATCCTAAATTTAATTATTCTTTTCAAACGAGTTCCTACATCACCACTTCAGGATATTTATCATTTTCAGATGAAAACTGAAAATTCACAGATTCACAGAAACTTTTATCACAGATCTGGGGGAAAAAAAGCCTTTGTTTTCTGCAGCAGCTGGAGTTAGTGTGGGTGGTTTCCTGTTCCTACATGGTGTTCCTTGGCTATAAGCAAACCAGTCATTTAAAACACAAGCGAAAAATAGTGTAGCTTATGGCTCTTTTAGTCGGCATGGGGGCACAGCTGGCTGCGGTGCCACCGCAGAGCTCCGATGACCCCAGTTCAATCCTGAGCGCAAGTTACTGTCGAAGTGGGTTTCCTCCCACCCCCTAAAACATGCAGTCTTGGCTATGCTAAGTTGTTCCTATGTGTGAATGTGTGTGCATCCAGGGTGTATTCCTGCCTCATGCCCGGTGTTTCAGGGATAGCTCCGGATTCACTGCAAGCCTGACCAGAAAAAGCACTTACTGAAGTGTGTGTGTGTGTGTGTGTGTGTGTGTGTGTGTGTGTGTGTGTGTGTGTGTGTGTGTGTGTGTGTGGTGTGTGTGTGTTACAGAACAGAATGAGTCAAAGGTTTTGGCTTGCTTAAATAAATTTCTAATGTTGTCATCATAGATTTTCATAATTTACAGGTGATATTCTTTGTATGGTATTTCCACTAACCTGTGCACTAATGCAGCTAAATAATGCTCCACCTACACCCACCTTTAACCCGAACCGTAACATCAGTATGGAGCCCATTTAGCATATCCAAATGTTAGGAGAATGTCAAAATTATCATGTCCTTCGGTTATAATCGAGACATTTGTAACCCATGAAGAGATAAATACTGGCTCCAAACACACACACATGCAATACTGTGGATACAGCCTCTGCCAGGCGCGTTGTGGGTATCACAAGCTATATATGATATCAGGGGTCAAAATCAGTGTATTATGTTCAAACAGCAAGGAGCTTTTTACAAACAGCTTAGCAAACATACCACACTGGGCACGTGGCCAAGTGCACGGAAGCAGAATGGATACAGACTCAACAGCCACTTTAATAGGAACACCTATACACCTGCTTGTTCATGGTATTATCCAAAAATAAAAATAAAAAAACAATCCTGTGGCAGCAGGGCAATGCATAATGTCTTGCTATTAATCTTCACATCAAACTTAAGAATGAGGGGGAAATGTGATTTCAATGACTTTGAAAATGACATGATTGTTGTGGCTGGTTCAGGTGTTTCAGAAACTTTTGCTCTCGGGACTTTCACCCACACCAGTGTCTAGAGTTTACATAGAATGGTGCAGAAAACAAAAAAACGTCCAATGAGCAGGAGCAGTGTGGGAGGAAACGCTTTATTGATTAGAAAGGTTAGAGGAGAATGGCCAGACTGGTTCAAGCTGACAGGAGGGCTGTGAATAGGTAATTGAAATAATCATGGTTTAAAGGCATGGTGAGCAGAAACGCATCTCAGAAGCATAAACTGTCAAACCTTGAGGTAGATGGGCTATATAGGTAAAAGCCACATTGGGATCCACTCCTGAGTAGCATTTCTGGTTGAAAGTACACAGTGCGTGTATTTTAGCTGCCACTTCTCATTGGAATTTTTTCTTTTCTTTTTTTCTTTGTTTGTATGTTGACATTTGTTTACTGTATTTTCCGGACTATAAGCCGCTACTTTTTTCCCACGCTTTGAACCCTGCGGCTTGTACAACAGTGTGGCTTATCTATAGATTTTTCTTCACTAACTGCCATCAGGGGGCGCTAAAACATGACAGATACAACAGATCAATGCAAAGAAGAAGACACTACCGGTAGTTTTTGGCACTTGACGCAAGCAGCACGACACGCAGATTAAGGTATTGTAGCGACGCTTCCGGGTGTGGGTGGGGTTTCCCATCATGCACCGGGGCGCATAATTTGCATAGTGTTAGTTATGTGTTTTTATTGTGTTTTAACCTCGTTCAGAGATTGTTAGTGTGTTAGACTGTGTTCCATGTTGTGTTATTGTTAATTGGGGGATAACTGGAGTGTTTTGTGTGTGTGTTGTAACTTCACCGTCCCCGAGGTGCTGTTTCGTTCGGGTGACGTGTGGCCAGTTTGGACATATAGGGATGTGTGCGTGTGTGTGTGAGTCTGTTTCCTTCTGGGTTGTAAGCATATCAGTTCTTGGCAGAACTATGCTGCCTATGCAACTGGGAGTGTAAATAAAGGGCCTCCTAAGCTGTTGCTGGGGGATTTTCTTAAAGAGCCTGTTGTCGTCTCCTGTGTTGTGTGAGCATCCGGCAAAGGAAGAAACCCGCCTTCACCACAATAAACATTTACAAAATCTTTCTTGTGTAAATATCTCATTTCACAACGTATATATCTGCAGCTTATAGTCTGGTGCGGCTAATATATGTAAAATATTTTTTCCTTTTAAAATTCAGGGTGTGCGGCGTATATTCCGGTGCGCTGTGTAGTCCGGAAAATACGGTACATTTTTATTGTTTTAATGTTCTCATCCATTGGTTGCTTGTTGTGGCAGAGCGCTAGACCCATGCTTGAGTGGTGGATTTCCCTAGCTTTAATGCACCTGTATTAAAAGTCAAACTGTCTAGAGAGAACTTTTACATTTTTACCGTATCCATCACGATGTCTGTACAAATGAAATACAACATGTGAAGGAACACCAGTTCTTACTAACAATATATACAGCACAAGCCTAAATATTGTACAGTCACGATTTCCAAAATGGGGTTCAGTCAAGGTTTGCCAGGGAGTCTACCATATTTTTTTTTTTTACATACTACAGTTATGGTTTATAGTGGTTTTATTTAGTATCGTTTGAAAGCCAGTAAGCTGCACAATTAAACTGAATGGGTCTTGTACAAAGCTCAGTGACTCAGTCTAAAACAATAACCAATCGATAACACAGTCTACATCTAAAACAAAAGATTAAAAAAAAAAAAAACATCTCCTGTGGCAATGTAATAACTATTAAAAAAAAAACATAGATTTTAACGTTGAGTAACAGGTTTGGGTATACAGTTTGTTTGCAAAAGGTGACGATAATATCCTTGTGAGTTTTCATTAGAAGTGGATCTGTGGATGCCAAAGGAAGGTCCCTGGATGCAAAAGGATTGAACGCACCTGCTGTACAGTATTCAAACTGTACCACATGGGATTGAGCGAACGAAATCAGTGGAATGTTCTCAAGCAAGACCTGGGATTTGCTTACATGCTAATTCCACCCCAAGAGACAGAATATGTCAGTTCCTAATGATTACAAAACCGAACCATCAAGAACGTGTTGTGAGTTACAACAAAAGCTGCCACTCAGAGCTGGTTTTGAGTTTCTGTTGGCCCTAAGTAACAACCTAAAGGTGGCTCGGGGGACTGTTTATACTGTACTGATATGTACTGATAATGTACTAATAAGTACCTACTTATATATAAACGTGATCCATATGCATTCACTTACACAGCTTAGGCTAAAGAAAAACATGATGGAAAATTAAACAATTTAAAAACAAATCATCATTTTTAAAATCATACCACTTACTAAACTTTACAACAGCCTGTACAAGACTCTAATCTAATATTTTAATGGAAGTATCTTCAATAATCTTTTCAGCATAATCATTATGGTAAATGTATGCTAACAAAATCAAAACTTGTATGCGGGGACAATGACATTGACCTTCTATAACCTCATTATGCACTCATTATGCAAATCTATTCATTAACAGTTAGCATTCTATTCAATAGTGTTTCATTCTGTAAACATCTAAACATGGAATATCCATCAAGCATCAGCAGCTTTTCCCAGCATGGCTAAACATAAAATTCAGAATGCAACCTAGGTTATTTTATATATAAGAATTTGGCCCATGTCAGCTTATGAGGTAAGGCTATATGAGTATAATAAGCAGTCACTCTTTTAATTACTGTTCATGCAGTGGCACCATTATTTAGCATGTCACCAAGACAAATCTTGTATTTCTAATACCATGTCAAAAAGCAGGACAGAATGAATAAGAGTATCCAAACTGAATGCATGGTAAGTGAGCAACGCAGAGAACTGCAGTATGTCTCTATGACAAATTAAGTCATTTCTTTTCCCCTGATTATATAACTTATTATCCCTTGGAAAGGGAGAGTTTCTGCTAAAATCACCTCTGTCATTAAATTTTATGGTTGCAGGGACAAAGGCGTGAGTCATGATGAAGGGGAAAATGGACTACGCTCTTTGAAATGGAGTTTTAAAACCTAATTTTTGCTTAGCTTAATCCCTCATTCACAGACCATCAGTACTATGCAAACACTTCAAATGATCCACTTCCCATAAGGTTTCTATTAGGACCCAAGGAAAATGTCACTAGGAGCATTACAGGACACTGGCTCCTTAAATAGCCTGACTTCTACATTGTGTAAGGTGTAGTGTAAAATTTTCAGATCCAGGACCGGAGGCTAGATCTATATGCAGATGTATATATTTAATAAGAAGAATAGACGGGTACAAAGTCGGCAAGCAAATAGGCAGAGTCAACAACAGGCAAGGATAAACACGATCAGGCGAACAGTCTGGAGCAGGAAAGGCAATCTCACAGTACAGGGACGAGAGCAGAGTCAAAAACCAGGTAAACCAACAATACACAAAGGGCAGAGCAAGAGGCATGAACCGGTAGAAACAGAAACAATAGAACGCTTGGCAATAGAAATACACGGGGGTAAGTCTAAATGCTTCGCAGCACATGAGTGTTTGTGTGAGTCTTTTATAGTCTGTGGGATAACGAGCAACACATACAATGCGTTAATATTCTGGTGACCTTGACCCCGGAAGGTCTTCGGCCATGTTGGTTGTGTGCAAGAGCTCATGGGAATTGTAGTCCCTTCGCGCTTGCTGGTTGCCAGCGCTTGTGACAAAAATAATGTGGTAAAATGTAGACTTGCACCTGGAGCCTCTGCTTCTCAAAACAGAAAATCATTCATATTTAATCATTTGATTAATTGTCAAATAATCAGTTGTTTATTTGTTAGTTGGAAAAAGCTGATACCAGCCATCCATTATCTATACTGTTTATCTGTCAGGGTTGTGGGAAAGCTGGAGCCAATCCCAGTAGACTTCAGCCAAGAGGCGGGGTATACCCTGGTTGGTTGCCGATATATCACAGGACAAACACAGAGATGAACACTCACATTCACATCTATGGGCAATTTAGAGTAGTGTTTCCCAGCCTTTTTTGAGCCACGTCACATGTTTTGCATTAGAAAAATCCGACGGCACACCAGCAAACACGGTGCGTCACGCTCGCGGAGATGAACGAAGACGAATTTTTGCAGTAAATAATAAGTTTCCGACCAATTAGGAGAAATTTAGGATCATTTTCCACGGTACACCTGATGATCTCTCATGGCACTCTAAGGTGCCATGGTACGGTGGTTGGGAATCACTGATTTAGAGTATCCAGTTGACCTAATCTGCATGTCTGTGGGAGGAAACAGGAGCACCCAGAGGAAACCCATACTGACATAGTGTGAACATGCAAACTGCACATAGAAAGAAAGGCCCAGTCAGCCATCAGGTTTGAACCCAGAACCTTCTTGCTGTGAGGCAACAGAACTAAACACCAGCGCGCCACCCAGAGCTCATGCTTAACACACAAGAAAAAGAAGAAGGAATATCAATGTATTTGACATATGCTCATAACCCAGTGATAATTATACTTATACCACAGTTCTCAAATCACAAGATGTGCAATAATTTTCTCAAACAGCATGTCTGACGGGAGATCCAACTGTGACCTAAATGTTATTTTTATAGCCATGTGTACATTCTGATACATTATCATCTCCATAGTGACAGGTCATTCCCAGGGATTAGATGGCAAACTGTCCATATTACTCATAGTTTAGCAAAGAAAAATATGTAATTACTGATGTGCTGAAGTTTGCAGTTAGGAGACATTAACATGTAACAGGAGGTCCAGGTATCACCACAATACACTTAGGTTAACTACAGGTTATGTGTTTTTCTTCCTGGTGCTTTCAGCCAATAAAAACACAGTGTTGGTGTAGAATGTTGGACTCATATTTAAGTAAGTAAGTTGCAGCGACATGCTATATCACGAATGTCTTAGTAATATTACCGATTTTATTTAAAAAAAAAAAAAAGAATAACACTAGATTCGGTTCAGAAAAGAATATGGTTTAGGTTTTGCTACCAATGCAAAAAAGGAATTGCCCAAAAGAATGCAAGCCCATCACTCTGACTGACGACAGATGGTCAAATATTAGTATTGATGGAGCCGACATACCTTAAAAGAAGAGCAATCCCAAGAGCATGGGTATTAAATTCACTGGGTCTGCCAGTGAAATCTCATTTATATATGCATACACAACTAAAGGCTGTATAAATAAAGCAATCGATTTATCTGCGCAGATGTTAGTCTTTGGGAAGAGCCTGCATCTTTTATGATTTTTCATAAACTCAGTTTTACAAAACTATTCTCATACCTTTTGCAGTTCTTGACAATTTCAATCAGGAACTGTGCTTATTAGCACAGACTCAGGGGATATGTGTGGCTAGGAAAAACTGCCTCAGCGGATGTAATTAATTTTGCATGCTAATCCAGATTTTACATCCAAGAGGACTGACAATTTGCAGAAGCACCTAAGTGTGCAACATCAGATATCTATTGTATCAGATTTGCACGGCTAGACGAGTAATTTAGAGTTGCTAATAGCCACAATGTCTAGGAGACATTAATTGAGAACTCTTATAATCTCAGCTCTGCTTCCTTTATGAACCAGACAGTTGAGCAAGCTGAAAAGAAGAGAAAGAAAAAAAATGACTTTATTTTCTTGTTATAGTGATAGATTTCACTCCTTTGTGCCCCCCCATTTATTAGCATTTATTTATTTATTTCATTTTTTATTTTCTTTGCATTGCACTGGGTTTGTGAATGATGTGTTTTTTTAGGCTGGACCTAATCTGGAAGTATGACCATATATAAGCTTGCCCAAAATCAATTTTCCTAGACCTAGTTTGAAATATGGCCATAAGACAGTGGTTTAGAGGTGACTTTGTATGACATGGTGATAAAAATGTAAGAAATAGTTTGCCTTTAATGCCTTAAAGTGACTGGTCAATCTCTATATGAATCTCACAGTCGTGTCACAAAACCATCAGGTGCAAAAAAATGAAGCCTTTGATACCACTGACACCCATCTATTGCTTAAATATTTTATCACACCACATACTGAATGAAACGTGCCAGTGCAGTTCAGTATCTTATCAGTCATGCGACCTTTGCCAAATTCTCTGACTGGTTCAATTTCACTCAATAAGCTTTTTCTGTTAAGGGGATATTCTGTGTCACTTGCCTTCCCAAGTTTGCCCTCCTGAGCCGATGGCACACAATTCGCCCAAAGGCTTGAATTGTACTACACTAAGCTATATCCTTAAAAATCAGTCCAAATGCTTTGCGATGTCATTCTTTTTAAATACGTTTAAACTTAATACAACTGGTATCCGTTCATTCAGACCCTGCTGATACACAATATCTTGTGTTTTACTTTACATCGTTCCATATTATTTTATCTCATTCAAATTATGTGAACAGAAGTGGGTGACGAAACAATACATATAGACATTATGTCTTTAATAAAAAACAAAACAAAACATATGCTTCATTCACAGCTTCAGTAACATGGGAAAACATGAGTTAACCTCACCTTCTTTCCTACATTGGAGCTGAGGTGGTGTATTGATTAAGACTGCAATGCGACGCTTCATTCAATCCTGGGAAACTGGGAGTGGCAATAACACTTGGGCTGGATAAATAGGGCAAATTGTCCCACTTTATGAAAAAGAGCACACGAATGCAAGGCTATTAAACTACTTTCTTATGAGGGCCTACCTATTCAAATATAATTAGCAGACTAGCTAATTATAAGGTGTTTAGCACTTACATGGAAAACAAATACCCTAAATACCCTCAATCCGGCCTATCAGAAGTATTTATTAACCCATGGGTTTAGCCTAAAATTGGATATATAGAACAAGTGAGATACATTTGTCCATACTGATTCCTATTCAACAGAAATTGCCACATAAATGGACAAATCTAACCGTACACCCTCCATCAATTGTCTATACTGCTTATCCATAAAGGCTACAGGGAAGCTGGAGCCAATCCCAGTTGAGTTCAGCCAAGAGGCGGGGTATACCCTGGAAGGTCACCGGTATATTGCAGGGCTTAATTCTAACCATTGCTGTCTATATATTGTCTAGTTACTGTAATTAGCTTGGTTTATCTAGCATGAACTGCAAAGTCATAGGAAGTGAAAGCAAGTCACATAAACCCTGATGGAGGTGGCTGCTTATTAGAGACGCATATAATAGCTAAGCTTCTGTTGCTTGGAAACTGGACTTAAACTGTTAAACTGTATCTAAAACTGCTCACATCACACACATTTAAACAGCTGTTTTATATCAGATCCTGCTTGAATGTCTATCAGTTCTAATTGCAGGGGAGCTTTGACATTATCTTTGCCTTTTTTAATTCATGCATATACAACCCGATTTCCTCCGGGTTCTCCGGTTTCCTCCCACAGTCTAAAGACATGCACAGAGGGGATTAGGCTAATTGGCTGCTCTAAATTGGCCGTAGGTGTGAATGTGAGTGTGAATGGTTGTCTGTCTCTGTGTGTCGCCCTGTGGCGGATTGGCGACCCACCCAGGGTGTGTCCTGCCTCTCGCCCGATGTCAGCTGGGATTGGTGCCAGCCTCCCCCCACGACCCTGAACAGGATTAAGCGGCAGAAGACAAAGACGAATATACAACCCAAATTCCAGAAAAGGTGGGACGTTCTTTAAAGTTGAATAAAATGAAAACTAAAAGATTTTCAAATTACATGAGCCAATATTTTATTCACAATAGAACATAGATAACAAAACAAATGTTCAAACTGGGAAATTGTACACGTTTATCCACTAAATAATCACATTTCAAATTTGATGCCTGCTACAGGTCCCAAAAGGCTAGCGACCTCACCCTGTAGAATGTGCTTGGCTACAGCCCCGTGAGGGCCGCTTGGCATCCTATGTGCTGTACAGCAACGTACAGGACCTATACAAGTCCCAAAAAAGTTGGAAATGGCTGAAAGAGCAAGAAAGTTTAAAAAGATTCAGCTGGGAGAACATCTGGCAACTAAGTAAGTTAACTGATATCAGAACTGTAACATGATTAGCTATAAAAGGGATGTCTTTAAGTAAAGATGTGCAGAGGCTCACCAATCTGTGAAAGAGTGCGTGAAAAGATTGTGGAATACTTTAAAAATAATGATCCTCAACGTCAAATTGCAAATCTCATCAGCTACAGTACATAACATCATCAAAAGATTCAGAGAAACTGGAGATATCTCTGTGTGTAAGGGACAAGGCCGTAGACCTTTATTGGATGCCCGTGGTCTTCAGGCCCTCAGACGACACTGCATCACTCATCGGCATGATTGTGTCAATGA
>JAQLOM010000012.1:12021581-12035488 GCA_030068315.1 Chrysichthys thysi | reverse complement strand
CCAATGTAAATGGTCATGACAATATAGTAAACACATTGAATGAGGTGTGTCCAAACTTCTGGCCTGTACTGTATATAAAAGCTATGTAAATTTCATATTTCAGACTAAATAAAGGAAATTCTACAATCTAACAGGAGTTAATAAGGGAAGCCACCACAGGTCTAGCCGCCCCTGCTGGTTGGCTGCAGTACAATTTTCAGCCCTGCCCATCACTGTGTGTTTCAGTGACAAATAGCCTGTTCGTCATGTAATTTTTCTCATATAAATTGTCTGTCCAGCTACAGTGTCTAATTCAGACATTTAGTTTTCCCTAAGCTGATATCTCCACATTTTTATTTTCCTCCAGAAATGTTTTCAGTGTTATTCTCCTATAGATTAAGAAGGTGTGGCTACATGTGAGTGACATATTTTCCCAGTAGAAACTGGGTAACTTTGCTCAATTTACCATCAAACACCTACTTATTTGAACTTTTCCATACACATGCACGAATAGAAACTATTAACCATCATTATTATAAACGTTGGAAAATTCAAGAGGTTTCATAAGAAAAGGTCAGCGGAATCATGCTAGCTACCTGGCCACACTGCCGAGGTCCTTATAGCGATTTCAGCGTCTCTGATTTAGCCTTCAGCCAGCCAACCAGCCGACTATTGAAATTTGTGCAAAGGCCATTTGTTTGTCAGTGAACACACAGACATTCTCAATCATAAGGATGGATTTTATAAGTAGTTAGCTAGCTTACAGAGTGCTTGGAATATAAATAATTCCAAATAATAAGCTTTAACTCACTAATAAAATATCTCCAGCTGAAAATATTTAAACTATCTGGATAGATGTAATAAAGAGAGTCTGAGACTGGGGCAACACGGTGGTGTGAAGGTTAGCACTGTCGCCTCACAGCAAGAAGGTCCTGGGTTCGATCCCTGGGGTCGACTTGGGTGCCTTTCTGTGTGGAGTTTGTATGTTCACCCAGTGTCTGCGTGGGCTTCCTCCGGGTACTCCGGTTTCCTCCCACAGTCCAAAGTCATGCACAGGGAGGCTAATTAGCTACACTAAATTTCCCGTGAGTGTGAATGGTTGTCTGTCTCTGTGTGTTGCCCTGTGGTGGATTGGCAACCTGCCCAGAGTGTACCCCACCTCTCACCTGAAGTCAGCTGGGATTAGCTCCAGCTTCCCCCCACGAATACCTGAACAGCATTAAGCGGCAGACGATGAGTGAGTAAGTGAGAATGTGACCGTATTCATCTGATCATTTCTACCAGAAAAAGGGCCAGGTCTATGGTAGCATGCCCTCCATTTTTGGTATAGTCAATGCTTGGAAGTATAGTATGCGGAAAGTCGTGGTTGCAAAGGTTGGTGTGGAAGTGTCATGCACTGATCCCTGATCCATAGATCCTCAGCCCCACAGAACACATTTGTGTCAGATGATCTGGAATGCCATCTACATGCCAGGCCTTTTGGGACCAATAGCAGTACCTAGCCTCACTAAGGCTCTTGTGACTGAAGGAGCACATCCCCACACAGTCCAAAATCTAGTTGAAAGCTCTTCCTAGAAGAGTGAAGGTTATTATCATAGATACAGGAGCTAAATCTGAAACGGGATCTGTTTCTGATGGTCATGTGTCCACAAACTTTTGGCCATATAATGTTAGATTTTGGGATAGAGATATATTACGGTCAATCAGTGAATCACACTAAAGGCTAACACCTAAGACATATCTGAATCACTTTTATATGCAGGTCTAACTTACATCAAATGCAGCAGATATGCATTGATTTCTAAGCATTTCAGCACTGTGAGATGTGAGCTCAGGTACAGTGGCAATCACTGTGCTATGGACCTATTGTGAATTGTAGACAGTGTGGAAAAGTTGGGTAGTAGTAGACCATGGGCTGATAATAGTATTATTTTTTTGTATGTTTGTGCAGGACGAATAAAATGAGACAGTGGGCCACATTTGGCCCACAGACATTTTGTTTTGATGCATGTGGCCTAGATCATACAATACGAAGCCATTAAGGGGTTTTTTGTTCATTATGGTTTTATGTTACTTTCTATTTGCAAGACATACATTATTTAGTGCAGTTTGATTTGAAGAACACGTGAACTATGACAACGTTTATCAAAAGATATAGCAATATTTGTTGAGTATATGGATACTGTGATGCATTGTTACACACATACATCTGAGTGTCAAATTTGGGAGGCGTTTTGTGAATGAGGTGATAATGGCAAAAGAATTAAGCACATTTCCCTCTTTTATTTATAACGTCTTGCATACAGCCTTGCATAAGTGATATTAGTGTGTGCTTCAATCCAAGAAAACATAAGTACTGTACCTTTTAAAGCTAGGTTAAGCCGTTTATCTTAGAAGCATTTATGCTATCGTTTCTTGAAATTCCTTTACATCCTGACAGCAATGAATAAATCAAATGCTCTCACAAGAAAAAGAAAAAAAAATTGCTCACCTGCGGCTGTCGCAGGGCTGTAAAAAGTATGTCCAATCACTTCATTTGGGCCAAATTAAATGATTGGATGGCCTACCTGTCTGCCTACCCATGTGCACTCTGCCTGTGCACTTATTGCACATGACCAGTCCTCCACAAGCCTAGGTAGACATACTGCCGACATACTGCTAAAGTTAGAGAGCTAGTAGCTATCGACAGCCGTGAGTACTTACAATAGCTATGTTCATTGTTTACATTTATTCTAAAAATGTTGGGTGTTTTCTTACATGCAAATGAGACATAAGGTACAGTGGAACCTCAGCTTGCGAACACTTCGGATGCGAACAAATCAACCTACGGACTAAATTCCCGACCACATTTTGTACCGACCAACGACTGACATACAGGCAGCCAACACACCCTTTGCAACACAAACACTGAGTTCCATTCAAGCACTTGTGGTGTGAACGTGTTCAACGCAATTTTCGTCATGTTTCTCTACATTTTTGCACTATAAGCCTTCATTCTGGGTCCCAAGAAAGTGAAAAGTGGAAATAGTAGTGAGAGTAAGAAGCCTAAGCGTATAACAGTTGAAATAAAGAAAGAAATAATCACAAAACAGGAGAACGACGTTCGTGTGACTCATATTGCCAGGCAATATCTTCCCTTTGCCACCGTCCATCCCACCACCATATTCCTCCACTACCGTCCACCTTCGCCAGCAACTACGTATTCACCGCAAAGGTAACGTGCATTAGAATCATCTGTATATTTCATTTAGCTTTATTTTTCTAGAATTAAGGTTATTTTAATTTTATTCTATGCTTTATTGCCACACATAAACCCATAATACACTTTAAATAACATTTTTTTGTGGGCTGAAACACATTGATTGTATTTACATTCATTTCACTGGATAAAAATGATTCGGGTCACGAACAAATCCGTTCGCGAACAGAGTCTGGGAACAAATTAAGTTCGTGAGTCGAGGTACCACTGTAGTTGGATATGACAACGACGCACTATGCACCTTTTCCCAATGCTCTCTCATGGGCTCGACCTCCAGCGGTAATCGGGTAATGCGTGTTCATGTGTTTTGCAGGAGTGGCTTTGGAGGGAGGGCAGAACGGAGAGGGTGGGATTTTTCAGAATGGATACTTTCAAAATCTAGCTTAGTCTTGCTGGTTTCCCCAGAATGACCTACCCTAGCTTTACACTGGAATGGAAAAGCCAAACAAAAAACTGGAAAATAAGAGGCTAAATTCAGACTAAGGAAATAATTAATAACAGATGGGAGAGTTTCTCCACGCAATCACAAATGTACTCCAATTCATTAAAACTTCTTCTTTCAAATGCTGCTTGGAGCTACTAGCTGTGTCTAGTAGTAGTGTGCAGGTCTTACCATTAACTTATCATTAATTACTCTAATGTTGGAAAAGAGGGGGTTTTTTTTGACTAAAAGGGAAAAATAATCGTAGCAAAATTAAAATTTCCGTTGGACATTTGCCACCACATCTTTTGCTCCCCCAATTCTTTGTAGAAAGCTAGGCGGCCACGTGTCCCTATGCTGTATCCAAATGCACACAAACATGAGATTAGGTCTAACATGATGGTATTTAATTATCATCATAATTACAGTTGAACCTCTCATCTACAGACACCGCATTAATGGATATCAGATGCAACATACAAAATCTGCTGGTCTGAATACATAATCTGTTAGCCAGAATGTCCGATACGAAAGTCTAAACATCCCGGGTGTTGTGAACTGAGACCTGTAGTTTAGCAATTGTCCGCTAGGTGGTGGTGACGTGCGCGCTACTAGTTGCTTACAAGCGTCGGTTGAACTGTGGTCATTGTGGAGCTATACTGTACTGTTTTTTCGGTGATTATTTAGTCTTTTTCACCTTAATGTTTTCTCGATGTGCTTACATGTTGGTTGTTATGCTGCTTGTCATGTGTACAGTACATGTGTAGCACTTTTATGGATCTTAGTGGTGTTTTTCCTTGGATTTCCATTATTTTAACCCCCCACACTAAAACACTTCACATCACTGGACTGTTCAAGTCAACGGACAACCTCTCCCCCAGATTAGTCCGTTAATGAGAGGTTCAACTGTATACCAAAATCAGTGGTAGTCCATGAGCCCTGCTGTAATGACTACAAACTTCCCCTAAGAACAGTAGAATTTTGCTATGGTAGCAAACAGTTAACTTAAGCTCATTTAACGAGTAAAACTCACGAACCGATACACAGTATACCATCTTCAAGCAGGTATTTGTGCCATTTAATGGATTTTTAAATCATCCACCAAATTAATAATTATAAATGTAAAAAAAGAGAGAATTGGAATTTTCATGTCACTTGCTAATACATCAGAATTAGTGTAATCAGTGTAATGTCAGGCCAGATCAATGAGCCAGTGAGCAAAGACTTTCTGAACAACCAACGGACATGTGCACACACATCACACACAAACACGTGCACATACACACATACACACACCAACGCATCTCTATATCTCCAAATATACGCAGACTTGCTTGCAGACACACAACGGCTGGAAACAGTGCGGACCTGGAACCATATGGGCCCTCCACAAATCCTAATCAGTCATATTCATATTCATAAATCTAACAGGTTCTGTACTAGCAGGTGCATGCCACAGAGTTAGTGGTGTGTAGTTGCTCCTCCAAAGAACCAGCAAGCTTATTTTTCCTTTTCTTTATTTACCTGCAAGGAGAAAGCTTTAGCTGGAGGAGGCCTTTTTGTCCCTTTTTTCAAGCAATTGACCGGCTGCTAATGTTATGCTAAAACGTCAATGGAAGCAAACTGAGAGTAACACACAAGCACACCAACTCCATCAAATGTTAAATCCAAGTGTAGCAGGAAGGGTCAACCCGTCATACATAAGCAGACTGACTTACCCAGGAGTAACTATATTTAAAAAAAAACCTAATATATATATAGTGTTTTATTTTGTTTAAGAAAATATATGCTCCCTCTCCTGACTGCGACCCTGCCTAGTATCCCCTCGCCATCCAACCACCTATCCATCAACAATTTTCGGAGTCGTTAGGTCTGTAGTTAAAAAGCTTCAGCCCCCCGATGCAGGATATCTGAAGTGGGGCCATTGTTATGATTCTTCTCCCCAGGCATCAATTTGTGTTTTAAAGCTGTGCGTTCACACTACACTCCATTTAGAGCAAGATATCCCACAGTAAAAGTACTCAAAGCAAACAGGACCGCCCCATCACAAATGTTTTGTGACGGCAAACATGAACCTTCTACTTCACCATAATGACGAAAAGTTGCGTTTAACGCTGATAAAAAAACCTCATTAGTGATCAGGATGTCTCCTGATCCACCCTTTGCTGCACACTTCACCAACATTACCGCTAGCAATACAATAAACAGTGGAAAAAAACCCTACAAAAAAACCACAAAAACAAACAGATTTGGAAAAATCCAACTCCCAGTCATGCTGGTTACTAAATAAGTGTTTATCGTGTATAATCAGGAGATGAAACTTGCATGTGGAGTGAATTGAAATGGAGGCACCTGCACTGCCTTCCGTCCCCAATATCGCAAGAATCAGCTTAACGAGAAAGAGGCTATTCACCATCATAATGTACTGATCGGACCCTTAAAACTAACTAGAAAGAACACGTGGAACAACTTCAATAGGCACTTAAACTTGACAAGGTCCTTCGCAGGTTGGGAGTGGGTGGCTGCTTCAGAAAATGGAAATCTCCCATGCAGCCTACATCATTGTCTAAAGCTCTTCTGAGCACACAGCAAGCTGAAGCCATGTCCTGCGCCCGACACCACGTCCTCCTGAACTACCGGGTGGATCAAAATAGCCCGCTAGCACGGACAAGCGTGGTGTTCAAGAGCTTACATCAGTGTGTGTGTGTGTGTGTGTGTGTGTGTGCGGCTTTGGAAGGATTCGCACCCGCTGGAGTCACATGACCGGAAAAAATAAGTTCGAATGATCCACCGGCTTCCCCGGCTGGACGGAACACCCTGGTGATTGATTAAACCACACTGGAGGACAGAAACAGGCTCCGAGATGAAGCTCTCCACTTACCATCAGGCACAAAACTCTCCTCCAAACCATGCCGGGCTTTCCCCCTCTTTTGTCCAAAAACAAAACAAAAAATAAATAAATAAAAATGTCACCCCAAGTAGGCTACCTTCGTGCAATAACAATGTTACAAAGCTGCACCACTAATCGGGTAGTTACTAAATGTTTTGTTGGCTGATGTCACCGAGTGGCCATGAGGCATCTCCATGCTGCCCAAAAGTGCGTCGGAGTGCGAGAGTTTCCCAGTCGTGTGTGTGTGTGTGCGCGTGCGTGCGTGCGTGTGTGTGTGTGTGTGCGTGTGTGTGTCACCGGCTAGCGACGCCTACGCCGCGGATGACCATGTGCGGGTGTGTGTGCGATAACGCATGAAGCCCCGACAACTTCCACATCGCCAACTCCACGGCGCTACACAATAAACACGCGGCCGAGAGCACGCTACGTTACGCCGCGCGTAGGAGGAATCGTGTGTACGTTTCCGCATTAGACAGGTTGCTCGGTTCTAGATCACTGAGACTAAAAAAAAAACCTGCCGGATAAGATCAGGTGGCGTGCACCATTCGCGTCGATGGCCGTTCTGCGCAACCCAGGAGCCGTCGGGGCGCAGGCACGAAGCACAAACCCGAGTTAGCAACTTTGTTTTGTCGCCCGCTGCACGAGATTGAGTGTACAAGTGCTCACGCGAGATATCCGTAAAAAAGCGCCTTGGCGCTGATCGAACCTACCAGGGCTCCAATCTGCCCTGTTCCAGGCCACGATGGGAGCCAGATTATCTTTGATCACGGGAGAGTCCATCTTTTTCAGCATGGTGTCCTGAGGCTCGAGGAGCCTGCGAGAGCTGACGTTCCTTCCCAGCGAGTGCGGCGTAAAGGCGGGCTGAAGCGAGCAGCCCATACATACATACACACATACATACAAAGCCCCAGCACACCATCCATCCATCCATCCATCCATCAACCTGCGCCGGGTTGCGCCTGTTTTCGCCTGGCTACACGGTTTAAAGCGAAATCCCCAGGGCGGAGTGGGTCCTAATGTGGGACACGTAATGTTTGTGGAAGTGCTGCGCTTCGCCGTGCTGTGCCACATCTTCCCTGAAGAAGCTTTGGCGCACAGGTCTGGTGACCCTTCCGGCTTTACGCGTCCCTCTCGGGGTATTTATTTCGACGCCAGGCCCCGTGATACTCTCCACACGTATTTCTAACACGAATCCGCCGAGAGATTTGCCTGGCACGCTTGAAACTGACCCGCGGAGTTAAGGCGAGCGGCGGGAATAAGTGCGTTTTCCCCCGGCCGCACAGCCAGCACGCTCGGTGACGCCATTTTTTTCTGCTCAGAGCAGAGCAGCCACGCTCGGTGAGGAAGCGAAGCCACTCGGGTCCGCTACGCGATGTCGGGCCCGAAGTAGGAAACCGGCGCTTAAAATGGTTGTATAATGAGCCGTTGAATGGTTCTTACCTTCGTTTAAGAGCTCGACCAAGCCCTCGGCCTTCACGCGGTACAACTTTGGAGTTCCGGCGGAGGATTTAGCCGAGTGGATGTGGAGACGGTGGCTGTGGCTGTATGGCTGCTCTGTCTCTCTCTCCGGCGCTGTCTTTGTGCACTGACCGGACTCCTCCAAACGAGGCGGCTGTTGCGCAAAGGCGCAGTTTGAACGCTCGCGACCGCACAAACGTAACCGTGTTCTCTGCGCCCGTTTTGGGCGGACCGACACCCGAGTTCCCCAGCTGTGCGAATTAAACTCCGTGTGGCGTTCTCGAAGCGCGTTTATTCCCTAAATTCGCGTCGATTCCACTGGGCCAAGGGAACTGTGGACGGAGTTCGGAGGGGTTTTAGCCCTGAAGACACATTCAAACTTTCTCCAGAAAACCCCAAACAAAGCTAAACCAAACCGCAAAGTGTACCCGAGTTCTTCAACAAGCTAGTCTGACTTGAGCTAATTAATTTAGCTTAAAGTTGTTGAGCTTCGTGTGGTCATTGCTGAGAGTTTGTTGATTAGCCTGTAGCAATTATTCAAACTCTTCAAGTGACACGAGTTGGGCTATTTTTCTCAAATATTCCCGCAGACATGGGCTAGATGGATGGACTTTCCACCCAGCACCAGGAATTCTCTTATTAATATATTAATAATAATAATAATAATAATAACAACAACACTACTTCTTCTTCTTATTATTATTATTATTATCATTATTATCATCAAGTCCTCAAAGACAACCTTAAGACTCAAAGAAGTTGTGTAAACTTACAAACAAGGGCTAATAAAGCAAGAACATCCAATCCTCCAAGACAAAACAGCTACTGTAGATAACGCTGGAAAGTCATTTTTCCAAGAGAGAAAAAAAAAAGTTAAGTTTAATACCTGCAAAGGTTGCTGGGTATTTACACCTCTTATTCCATTACTCTGTAACCTGCAGGTGCAGCTTGTCCCATTCAGCTCTAGCGTTATTTCTTTGTTGATTGATTGATTTAAAGTTTGTCTTTGCATATTACTCTTCAGGAGACTTGGGTGAAGTGAAAGACATCAGTCTGATCCCAGATTAGAAAATGGCTGCTAGAGCATTGATGAGCCCTTTTCTCAGCTACAGCAGGGCTACTTTTAGTCAAAAACTGAAACGCTGCACAAACATTAGATGTGGATGTTTCCATTGGGCTAACATAGGTAATTAACAAATATACCATGTTTGCTACTGTTGTGGAGCGTGCTTGTTTAAGTAGGAATGTTCAAGTCTTCAGATTCTTATTAGCTGTAATTACACTCCTCACAAGACCAATTAAAGACATAATTAAGAAAGTACTTATTTTAAGTTATTTACACGTCGTCCGTCTGCCCGTCCGTCCCTCCAAAAAAAAATCTCGATAGGTGAATTTTATCCAAGAGCTAATTCCGCCAAATGTATTTAGAGCTAGTTTATTACATTACCAGTTGGTAGATTTTCCTAAAATATCCCACTATTTAAAATATTAGCCAACTAACAAGAAACCATTGTAGCTCACAGAATTATGCACTTGATTAAAGGATGAAGCAGATGCTTATTTTGAAATCGTCGTATAAATGGTGTATAAATGTGAACAGAACCACTAGTACGCTCTAAAAGCACCAGTTCAACAAAGTGACCACAGTTTTTGATTTCTAAAACAGTAATGTTAGACTTCATAACAGAAAACGTTGATCACACTTTCAGTTAATTGAAATGTTGTTGAAATGTAAGCTATCAGGTATGGAATAATCCTGATATTCTTTCATGTAAGACAAATGATTGGTATTACAATGTCAGTGTATTCAATAAAGACTTGTTTAAGTGGACTGGCATCTTGTCCAGGGTGCAGTCCAGCATTTTGTCCAATATTCCATGGACTGGCTTCATACAGGACAAATTAATCAAGCAATGCATCCTTAGATCTGAATGATGTTCTCTTCACTATCTCAGAATGACATAACAATGTTACAATCTCAGAGAACTCGGACGATTTTAGTACACATCTTGTGTATTAGAAAGTGAACTAGAGAAATAAGCCTCAAAAATGTGCATGTTAAAGATGTCATTTTTGTCAAGTTGCCTTTAAAGAGGCATCTGGTAGAACTGAAAATCAAGTGGTTACAAGTTGAAGCACAAGTTTTTCACTCTCCAATAGCACAGGCATGCCCATGTACACAAAGTGTGTCTCTATACAGTGTCCAATGGACTTGATTGACATTAGTTAGGTTGCAAGCTAACTTTCCATCTGCCAGCTAAGTCTCAAATCTAGCTGTCAATCACAAACCCATCCCATAAAAATTACTGGAAAAAAATCAATATAATTTACAAAACCTTGTTAGTATCGCTTGGTCAGCTGGCACCAAACCTTTAATTATTTTATCTTGTTTTGTTAGTGAAATGGCTTTTGTTAGCATTGTTACCAGGATTAATTAACCTAGGTCGGGCAGCACGGTGGCTAAGTGGTTAGCACTGTCACCTCACAGTAAGAAGGTCCCGGGTTCAGCACGGGTTCCTTTCTGTGTGGAGTTTGCATGTTTTCCACGTGGGTTTCCTTTGGGTGCTCTGGTTTCCTCCCACAGTCCAAAGACATGCAGATTGGCTACCTTAAATTGCTCATAGGTGTGAATGTGAGCATGAATGGTTGTCTGTCCCTGTGTGTTGCATGAACCCGAGCCCCACGTTAGGGGAGGGTTAGGCGTGGGACTGGCGACCTCACTCTGTAAAATGCGTCCAGCCAGGAACCGTCAACTGACGCACCTATGTGCCCCCGCTTGAAACACCTATGGGGTGTGCTGCCAGTGGTACAGAAAGGAATATTGAGTGTGTGAGTTAACCTAGGTAGCTAGTGTCTCCGTTAGCCAAGTTACCACACTCCACTTAATCATTTTGCAATGTTGTCAATGAGGCCTTTTTTTTTTTTTTACTGGAGATAGCTAGCCTAGATAATTATCATACAAGCTCCAAAAAAAAACGCATATCACAACAGCCACTTATTCATCATTGTTTTAGTAGTTGACTAACTCATGAGTGGTATAAGCTGTTTCTTCACATAGAGATAGCCAATGAAGCCAACATTCATTTGTGTAAGAGAGGGATTGAATACAATAATCCCAAGAGCCTCTCAATAAATAGGTTTATTCATTACTTTGGTACACCTGCTTTGAGCGAACATGGTAGATTTTTATATGAGCTGTATTTACATTTTAATTTATTTTAAGCAAGGTGGTATTTCAGTGTTACTACCTCACAGTGCTAGGTTTTTAGGTTTGATCCTGAGCTTGGCTCACTGTCTGTGTGGAGTTTCTCATGTCTTTACAGTGTCTTTTACAGGTTCTCCCGATTTTCTTCTGGCTCCCCAAAAACACACCAGCATGTGGATTGGTGACACTAAACTGCCTCTAGTTTTTGCGAGTAGGTGACTGTGTATGTTCAAGGTGTTCTATGATGGACCAGTATCCCATTCAGGGTGTATTACTGCCTAATGCTAATTGGGTTAAGACCAAGACAATGTGGTTACTGTAGATGAATAAATAAAAAAGATATTTTGGTAACCATCTGTAGGTCTTGAAAAAGCAAAAGGTGATGACTGGATTCTAAGCATTAGACTGCCTGGTAAAAATCAAAATAGCTAAGCTTTCAAATTGCTTGGCGTGCACGTCCAACAACGTCTACAGAATAACACGTAATTCGATTAACTTTGACAATAGCTTCAGATGACAAAATTATTGAACAAAGCATCACTTATCAATTGCAGCCAAATTCAAAGAACACTGATATTAAAGTGCAAAAGACTACATGAACACAGAACTGTTATCTTTTAACACTCCTGTTAAATAAGTTTCATTGTAGATGATCAACAAAGCACTGTATGCAACAGCCTGAGAATCTTTGAGCGTTTCTTAACACAAATGCTTTTACAAGTTGGATACTTTTTGTCTGGACAATAAAATAATTTTTAATTGTACTTCAATATTCAGTGGACTGTGTAGCATGTTAACTGTCTGTATTAGTCCCAGCCCAGTTAAAATGGTTCTAAGCGTCAGTGGTCTTCCATTTCACCCTTTTATCCCTCAGTGAGGAAGTGGGAAGTTTGTTAGGGTTCTCTTGGAAATGAAGGTGTTGCCGCTGGCACCAAAACTGTATTCCCCTGGAGAGGAGCTCCTGGAGGAAGTTGACTGGCCTTGTGCCTTTCTCTGTCTAACTATGTATCTCCAGCAGCTTCTGACTGTAGTAGCAGTCAGGGTGTAAATATTTGTTCTATCAACAGGGCCATTGTCAGAAGCAGAAATGTCATGTTCCCCGAGCAACACTTTGGAGCTGAATTTACATTTGCACAAGCTGCAGAAAAACAGGCTTTTCATTTATGTGTTGGTCTCTTCAACATCCTTCACCTGTTTTATTTGTTTATTTATTTTTAATAAATGTGCATCAGCAGGTTTTATACTAGGCAGTTGGAAGGATACAGGTAAAGTCACAACGAACATGAACAGCATACTTGGAAAATGATTCTTTCTTTGCACACCTCTCACCAGCAGATGACAGTGGTTCCAAATAGACTGCTGCATTTTTCTTGGCTTGCTTTGTAGACAAATAAATGTTGCGGTCAATGTTTTTATGTGAATGAACAGCCACTTGCACTGCAGAAACACCTTAAGAAAAACCATCAGAAACACCCCTTTTTCTCTCTTTGTCCATGCTCAGCATTAAATAATTTGCCGGCTGTATATCGAGTAATAAACCTTGGTGGTCATTTTCTACTGAACGTTTGAGAACCCCATTTTATCTGCTCTTGACCCTCTTGGAAACCTGGATCTGCATTTTGAGGTATAGTATTTGTCTTTTCTTTTCTGTACACCTGTTGATTCATGCAATTATACCATATTCACTCAGCCAATCAGTGCAAAAACCATGCAAATGCAAGTCAATAGCTTCAGATTATGTTCACACCAAACTTCAAAATGTATGTTTTAGGATGCTTTTCTGCTCACCATGGTTGAAAAGAGTGGTTATTTGAATTACCATATCCTTCCTGTCAGTTTGGACCAGCCTGGTCACTCTCCTCTGACCTCTCTCATCAACAAGAGGTTTCTACCATGGAACTGCTGCTCACTGCATGTTTTTTATTTTTGCACTATTCTGTGTAAACTGTAGAGACTGTTGTGTATGAAAACCCCTGGGGATCAGCAATTTCTGAAATCCTCCAACCAGCCCGTCTAGCACCAACAACCATGACACCATCACAATCCCTGAGATCACAATTTCCCCCTAAACTGATATTTGATGTGAGCATTAACTGAAGCTCTTGAGCATGACTGGCTGATTGCATGAATGAACTGGTGTACAGGTATACCTAATAAAGTGGCCAGTGAGTGTATAGTAAATAATTTTGGAAAATACAAAATAATTTGCAGTAATAGTGGGCCATTACGCTTGTCAAAGTCTTAACTTTCAGTAGAGCTCACAAATTCAAGGGTTATGATGTAAAATCAGATCCCATTCGAAAACAGTGAATTTAAAAAGTGGCTGCTCTTGTTAATTAATCTTTAGGCTTACATGGAAGGACAAAACGCTTTCTTGGCATCAATAATAAACACATAGGCATCTCTAGAGAAATTTGTAAGGATTGTTGGAGTTGTTTTGGATAAACTATGAAATTTATTTAAAGTGGTGGCGTCCATGATTACCAACAAGAATGTCAGATTTGGACTCGTCGGACCATAGAACACTTTCCCACTTTGAAACAGTCCATTTCAAATGAGTTTTGGCCCACAGGACACGACGGTGCTTCTGGAGCTGCTCAAATATGGCTTCCTTTTGACATGATAGAGCTTTAGTTGGCATCTGCAGATGGCACGGCGGATTGTGTTTACCGACAGTGGTTTCTGGAAGTATTCC
>JAQLOM010000012.1:12001627-12013670 GCA_030068315.1 Chrysichthys thysi | reverse complement strand
GTTAGTTAGTTAGTTAGTTAGTTAGTTAGTTAGTTAGTTAGTTAGTAGTTAGAAACTGTGCAATGTGCACACTCCAAAGAAGGTACAAACTGCATCCATCTTGTACATATGGTCAGAAACAGAAACAGGGGTATACAATAAATTACATACATTAAGAGAAATTATACAAGTAGTTTTCAATGCTTTTTATCAATTTAAACCATTAACAGATTCAAAGTAAATATTCATTTCTTTGTGGAATTAGACACTTTGTTTTCGGGACTTTTTCCCCCCTCTACAGTACTGGCCGTACCGAGTGCACATGACGTAATCAATAAGCGACAAAATACTTGGCGGGGCCCCGCCCCACACTTGCTTGTGCGCATGCGTAAAGCAAGGAGTCCTTGGCTGTGTTGGTTGCTGTAGGTGAACCGCGCCGTTTTGGGACACTGACAAAATGCAGACCTGGAACCAGCTTTATCGTACCCTTGCAACGGTAACTGTCGTATGTGTAACCGTAGCATGCTCCACTGGATCGGTATACAGTGGTTTATAGACAGAAACCCAGCAATATGTCGCTTCGTCGCACAGTTAGTCTCCCGTCGAGGCCCAGCTAGCTCAGTAGCTTGACAAGTAACACTAGCGGAGTGACTTAGCTTACAAATAGTAAACCAACAGGAGTAAGGCTTATCACTGCACAAGGCTCTTTGCATGAATAATGTTACTAGCTAGCAGCAAGCAGTTTGCTACATACTGCCACTAATTTCGATATACGTCTAAATAAGTTCTTCACAGTGGTTTTTTGTTGTTGTTTATCTTGATTTACAGGCATTTTCTTCACCTTTTTTAGTTGTTTGGGCAAGTTTTGCTCTGGAATACAAGTTAATAAAGACTTGTCCCTTTTTGGGTCGGTTTACTGGCTCCTCATGCATCAAAACTTTGGGGTTTTTTGTTTGTTCATCTTGGATGATCAGTTTTTGTCCAGCTTGTTATTTATTTGTTTATTGTTCCATACAGCGAGGTCATCACCTGCCCTGCAAGCTGCATGGAGCCACAGCTTTATGTCTGCGAACATATTCTGACAAAGCACCAAGTAAGACCTTGCTTCAGATGATCAGTGCTACCATAAGCAGGAAAGCTTCATGTTTATTCATCTTTAATGAAAACTGAGCTGATGTGTGCTGCTTTCTTCTAGTTGATGCTGATGTGACGGTGGTGGGCTCTGGGCCTGGAGGGTATGTCGCTGCCATCAAAGCTGCACAGCTTGGTTTCAAGGTAAGGTAACAACCGGAGTTTTTGGTAATTGCAAAAGAGCCTTTTCTGTTTTTCTTTTTGTTTGTTTATTTATTTGTTTGTTTGCTCTAATATTTAACATCACGTATCACTCCTTGCGCAGACAGTGTGTGTGGAAAAGAACCCCACCCTTGGAGGGACCTGCTTAAATGTGGGCTGCATCCCATCAAAGGTATTTTAGATCCATTTTGTACAAACTGGTAGCACCAACTATAACAGACCTTTCTGTATTTGGAGCAATTTCCTGACAGTTATATTGTATTTTCCAGGCCCTGTTAAACAACTCTTATCTGTATCACTTGGCACATGGAAAAGATTTTGAAAGCAGAGGTATCGAAAGTAAGTGCAACCTCAGGTTTTAGATTTGTCCTATCCGAACTGCATGTACTGTTTTAATAGCTACGTCCTCTTATGAACTTTGTTAAATCTCTCACGTTTCTTTTGCCAACGTATGCAAAATATCAGTGACAGAATGACTGTGTTTTAAGACAAGTATCCCATCCCATCATCTCTTCTACCAGCATAGGGACTGGCAAATTAATTGAACATAAACATTTGAGTGTCAATCCTGTTTCAAAATGCAGATAAATATTTTTTATTTCATTTATTGATTGATTTATTTAGTCCAAGGGATTTCGCTGAACTTGGAGAAGATGATGGCACAGAAGAGCGGTGCTGTCAAAGCCTTGACAGGTGGCATTGCACACTTATTTAAACAGAATAAGGTGTGTTTGTATAAAAAGGCTCTTCTGGAGCAGCACAAATTGAATGGACAAGCCCAGTGAGTTGTTATTTACTACTGTGTGGTGTTTACTTCTTCTAAAGGTTACGCATGTCAATGGGTTTGGATCTCTAACCGGAAAAAATCAGGTCACTGCAAAGACAGCTGACGGTGAGCAAGTCATTAACACCAAAAACATCCTCATTGCGACGGGATCAGAGGTCACTCCATTCCCAGGCATTGAGGTGAGTTCACGCACATTTCCTCAGCATCGTATGCCAAGATGTACACATTTTTAATAGTTATAAATAAATTTCCCAAGCCTCTAATAAATAAACACTGATATTACATGTTTTTGGTTTAAAAAGTCATTTTTATTTGCTTCCAACACATAACCTAGCATTTGTGTTGGCAGATTGATGAAGACATTATAGTATCCTCCACAGGGGCTCTGTCCCTTAAGAAAGTCCCCGAGGAGCTGATTGTGATTGGAGCTGGAGTTATCGGAGTGGAGCTGGTGAGTAAGCAGGGCATATGAACGTGTACATGTATGCAAAGGATTCATGTCGATTGTGGACGTCTCCTCAATGTGTGCTTTGTATGATTCAGGGCTCAGTGTGGCACAGACTGGGCTCGAAAGTGACAGCAGTGGAATTCCTGGGCCATGTCGGTGGGATGGGCATCGATATGGAGATCTCCAAGAATTTCCAACGCATTCTTCTGAAACAGGGAATGAAGTTTAAATTAAGTACCAAAGTCCTGGGTGCCACCAGGAGATCTGATGGCAAGATTGATGTGGCGTAAGTTTAAACTTAACTTAAACAGTTTTTTTTTTTTCTTATAGTAGTCAAAGATGGTGCATCTTGTTTGTGTAAAAGAAAAACTTAACAGGGCCATGCTGCCACGTGCAGAATTTTATACACAAGCCCCATGTTAATGTAACTGTATTGCTTTTTGTTGAAATCCCGGTGTAGAATTAGTTCCCTAAAGAGCAGGTCAGAGGTGACGATGGTGAAGAAAATCCCTCTGAGGCCACGTTCACATTACAAGTGTCATTGTTCAATTCTGATCCTTTGCTCAGATTGGATTTGCCCAACTTCACGGATCACATATGTGATTACAAGTGTTCTGCATCTAACTTTAATGCGAACGCATCTGTCCTCTAAAACAAGTCGCATGTGTACATTGATACCTTTTTGCACGAGTCTTCTCTGTCACCAACGACAAAAATGTATTTGTGTGATGTCTCATGGTGGTATGAAAACCGTCAAAATGGATGCACCACTAGCTAAGGTATGTATTACATTTTGTGCTGAGGATGGCAAACAATCAGTAAGCTGTAGCTCTCCTACACTGTTGTTTTGCTGTCCTGCCTGTTTTCTGACAATCTGAGATACCTTGTTGGGAATTGCTACTGATGGCAGAGAACAAACTCTGTTTTAGCCATAGCCCTTAACCATAAATTTAACCCTGAGATTTAAAGCTTAACGTTAACTGTAAAATCGTAACTGGAAGCCCAACACACAGCCACTAAGAAGCATCTCAATAGGTAGCACAATCATACAGAAAATCATGTTGGCTGATGACGACAGCGCTCAGAGCTCATGTTTGTACTCATGTCGCATGGCCACGAATCGGATACGTATCGGTTTGAGGGCAGTATATAAAAGCGACTCGAATCTGATGCGAAAAGATTAGATTTCTGTGTCCACACAGCACTGAAAAGATCAGATCAGTGTCACATTAAGATGAAAAATCGGATTTGAGTCACTTCAGCCTGGTGATGTGAACATTGTCTGAGATGCCATCAGAAGAACCTGAACTCTTCTGGGTGACGCCGGATCGTGGGACGGCAATGATCACAGCGTACAGGGAGAAGAGTAAAGGCAAAAGGTGCCTAGTGTGGTGCAGGAGTTCCCGAGCATTTTGTGTGAACTTTGGACAGTCTGACCTTTCTGCAACCCCAAGCCTTGACTACCCTGGATTTTTTTTTTTTTTTTTTTGGGGAAGTAGGTCTTGAGTCAAAGATTTGGTAATATTTTTTATGTTTCTTTTTTTTAGACTTTGGTTCAGGTGTTGGCAGGGAGTTGTTAATTTGTTAAATAAATGAATAAAATAAAGACAGCCATGCACGGGTAAATCAAGTAACCCTTTTTTCTGGTCATCCCCTGAAGGACTCTATGGTCATGCTGTGGATGGGAGTCCTCTGGGATGAATGTTATGATTACAGCAGCAGTTTTTGGAGAGTGCATTAGTCTCCAGTATGACCTGTTTGCCCTGATTTATTTAGCACAGTTTCTTTAGCAAAGTTGCAGCGACTGGGGTTCATCTGGTGTTAATGATAAATTTGAAGCTTGTGTGAATAATGATGAAACTTTGCGTGTTCTGAGTGTAATATTCACAGGGCAAAGCGGGGTTATGGGGGGAACAGCAGTGATGGCAGAAGTTTGTGTTTGCAGAGTGGAGGCTGCCACTGGAGGCAAGAACGAGACCCTCACTTGCGATGTGCTGCTGGTGTGTATCGGACGTCGCCCATACACAAGTAGCCTCGGTCTTGAAAACGTCGGAATTGAGCTGGACGGCCGTGGCAGGATACCCGTCAACAACCGCTTCCAGACCAAAGTGCCCAGGTACTGCAAATGAAATTCAAGGGAAATAAAATCATTTGGACCAAAACAGTATTGACTGATAAAATCTGCAGAATAAAGCAAGATGATAATGTCACTGATTTTTGCTACTTGAGCATAACAATAGAAACAGACTGTACAGAGCCAGGATCTGAAATGTAGAGTTGTGCGATTTATTTACTTTTCTCGGTTACATTGTTTTATTTTACGCTGCATTCCCTGGGCCTCGGAAATCGGATTTCAGGGCTGGGAATGACGCCACCCCCGAGTTAACGTCGTTCCATTTATACAAATCGGAAAGCCAATATGGACGACTCCCAGGAAAACCTCTATTTTGCTTGCGCTTTTGTTCTTTTCCAGTGTTTTACTGCAAATTTAATAAAAATATGTGCTTAATAAGCTGGTCTCACCCTGTTAAAAGTACCGTTTAGGTGTTAAACTGGAATAACAATTAATATGTTAATTTTTTATTACTTTTCTTTAAAGTTCACGAGGAGGGGGAAGCGAGGTGTATTCACTAATGGGTAGCCGTTAACCATTATTTAGCAAAACTACCTGAAATCAATGTTGCATAGTATTTAGCACACTGTCAATATGAGCACAGATAAAACCTGGACAGTGCTGTGTGTACGACTGGTTTAAATGAGGCAAAAATAGGCAGGAGTTTAATAAACAGTATGTAACTACAGCTTTTACTTACTGTCCAGGCAGAGTTTTTTCCTTTTGGCTTTTGTATTTAAAATTTTGGATTTTTACCTCTGTGTGGGTGAGGATTTCTTAACTTTCTTAGTCAGATATCCGACTTCAAGGGCAATTTAGTCTTCGTTTCGAACTCTGATATCTGGACTTCTGAAGGTAAATAGAGGGCAGCATAAGATTTGATGGCCATCGGGTTGTCCATAGTTATTCATCATCTGTTGTTAATTGGAGTTGAGATGCTTGCTGGGTTTGTAGTTTGGTGTCACTGCAAACATGAGGTGTAAATTACTAAACACCATCATTACATATGTCTCCTGTAATGGATAAAGCTTTGCCTAGCCTGCACTGTTATTAACCCTTTCGGTGCGGGAGTCGACTAAAGTCGACATGTAGGGGTCTGGTGCTACGGCCATGCATACACGTCGACAAAATTAAATAGTTCAATTGTACTCACTAGGCGGCAACACTTGAAGTAATTTTTAGTAATATACTGATACTGTTGTGTGTCAGAGTACCATCTGGAGCACGTTGTCGCCAAGCTATTTTACGATATGCAGTAAAATGCCTCGGAAAGGCAAGTTTAGCAAGGAGGAGGGTCTGAAATTAGTGATGGATGATATATCTGACCTGTCTGACAACAATTTTGAAGATGCGGAGATGGATAGCGAGAGTGAAACCGAAACTGCAAGGGCTTCTAGCAGTCTCGAAACTGAAACTGTAGGGTCGTCTACAAGGGAAAAACTCGTCAAGCTTCCACTCGTTCTGCCACATCATATGAAGATAACACCACCTCAACAGTTTCTACTGGTGCGAAGTCAAAGCGACGGCCCGAATTTGCACACACAATATTCAGCACTGGGGGCAGAGTAAAAAAAAAAAAATAAATTCTTCAGCACTGAAAGGGTTAAGGCATCTCATGTAGTGTATATAATCTAACACTTTCTGTCACTGGCTAATTAGATTATCTAATTATTTACCTATTCACGCATACAGTTGACTAATTGTGTAATGATTAGCCAGCACTGTCACAAGTGGTGGTTCTGTGCAATGTGGTCAGTGTCACAGAAAACATTTTGCATTTGTTGTTTTCAGGTTGGTGGTCCATCGGCGATTCTCGTTTATCTCAAGAATGAGTGGTTGAACTTTTGTAGGATTTATATGGCCTAATCATTGTAAACAGCTGATGAACTGATTCGATTTTGGAATAGATCCAAGCAGTGTCAAGGCTGCAGCATGGCATACAAATAATTAAGAGGACGGAATAGACTCGTTGGCCGCAGAGGCATCCCTGTACAGTTCTACTTGTTTATCTTTAAACATCGAATTACACTCATTTGCTGCGCGCATTGAGAATAATTTGATTACTAAGAATGAACAGACCTCTGCTTACGGCATGTTTTCAGCCAGTGTGCTTCTCTGAATGCAGTATTTATGCCATTGGTGACGTGGTGGCCGGTCCCATGCTGGCACACAAAGCGGAGGACGAAGGCATAATATGTGTTGAGGGAATGGCAGGAGGAGCCGTTCACATCGACTACAACTGTGTTCCTTCGGTCATCTACACACACCCTGAAGTCGCATGGGTCGGCAAGAATGAGGAGCAACTTAAGGAAGAAGTGAGATCATCTTGTCTTTCAGTTCAATTCCTTTTAACGAGCGCAAAACCCCATATCCCCAGGGTAGTATTTAAACCTAATTTGCCTCCTTGAACATGTTTCCTTCAGGGTGTCCCATACAAAATTGGCAAATTCCCCTTCGCTGCTAACAGCAGAGCAAAGACTAATGCTGATACAGATGGCCTGGTGAAGATCCTGAGTCACAAGGAGACCGACAGAATGCTGGGAGCTCACATCCTTGGCTCGGTGAGTTGAACTAGAACTGCATGAATGATTTCAGTGTTTATGATTTCACATTCAAATCTGTTCATTCGCAGCGTCAAACAAAGCAGAATTGATGCTTTTGGTTTGTTTGCTATGTGATGTAATTTAATCAGCTACAAAGCAAAGAAGCTTTGGCTGGGGGTTTGTGTACTCGTAAAACTCTTTCTCTCATTGGTAAGAAATATGGTGACAGAAAACGGTAAACAAACTTTGCCACATGTGCATAGAAAATAATATTTAAAAAAAAATCAAGGAAAAATAATCCCTCTAGATCCGCCCTCAGTTGCAAGATAATTATATAAAATGCTAGTTTAAAACAGTTTGTGCTTGCATCCTCCTTTTTTTTCCTGTTTGTTTGTCTAGTGAAATATCCAGACCACACTGCATTTCTGCAACACTACAGCTTTGTCCTTTAATTCAGTTTATCAGCTCACATCTACAGAAAAATGCTGCTTGCAACTCAAAATACACAACGTTTGGTTCACATCTAGCCATTTGATTCAGTGTCAAATCACTTTCTGGCTTTACCCCAATAGTGTCCGCAGCTGGAATAGGATCGAGACCGGTATCTTGCTCATGTGGTCTCAGATCGGTTGGTTTGATCCGTACCCACGTGCAGTTCCTGTGTTCTGATCTGCCTAAACAGACTTTACTCTAAAGGAATGCACCATTCATTTAACCTGACCGTACACTGCATCCTTAATAATGAACACTTCTGCAGATGATATTGATTTCATATTGGGATCAGCTGAATGAAAGTGCTTTGGTATGCAGGGGGCTGGTGAGATGATCAATGAGGCTGCACTAGCAATGGAATATGGAGCATCGTGTGAGGATGTTGCGAGGGTCTGCCACGCCCACCCTGTAAGTATTGCTCAAAAAGTCTGAAGGGCTTTATTGAAAAAACACTACAGTTAACAAATATGTTTCCCTCCAAACGTCAAGGTAGTTTTATTTAGAATTTGAGTTCTATTATCATGTATTTTATGATACATTTCTGGACGCTATAATATTCTTTTCTTTTAATTTTAGAGGAAAGTTTGCTATACTACTGCACCATGATAATCATTCTGGGCAGCACTGGTCATTAAGGGGGATTTCTTCTTCCAGACCTGTTTGGGTTTGTCGACTCAAACTTCTTTTTTCCCCCCCCCTTTACAGACCGTTTCAGAGGCCTTCAGAGAAGCCAATCTTGCTGCATCATTTGGAAAAGCTATCAATTTCTAGATAAGTTACATGTATATAATTGTCTGCTCCATAATCGTTTTCAGTACGGCGCACATTTGAGATCCTGAACCCTTAGTTTTCAGGAGAGGGTATGATGCAAAACTACAGTAAAACTGTATTCCATTTAGTATGTTATTTAAATGTTCTAATAAAAGGGTTGGGTCTTATAATGGTCTGAATGTGTGTAAGTCCCATGTAAGTGCAATGTACTTGTGGGGGTAGCACTCCTAAACAAAGCTGGAGCCACAAAACAATATAAGAATGAAGTGGAACTGCTGATGAATCGATTTCAAGTACAGTGGAACCTTGGTTTGTGAGTATGATTCGTTTCGGAGACATGCTTGTAATCCAATTCACTCGTATATCAAAACGGGTTCCCCCATAAGAAATGATGGAAACTCAGATAATTCATTCAATCAATCAAACTTTATTTGTATAGCACATTTTAAACAGCCGTAGCTGACCAAAGTGCTTCACACAGGATACCAACCAAGGCAACACATTAAAAATAAATAAATATATAAAACATAATTAAATAAATAAAAGCATTCGTTCCACAATCCACAAATATTTATATGAAAAAGATTAATGCAAAAATATAAAGTAAAAATACATAAAACAAAATAACCTGCACTTTAGCTTTGAAAAGCATCATGGCTGGTGTGAGGGAGACGAGAGAGTGTCAGAAACAGGAATATCAAAGGCTACAGCGAAAACACAGAAACTAGAGTACAAACAAGCGTCAAAACATGAGCAAGGTAAACACTAGAACATGGCTTGGCAACAGCATGAGGAAATGCAAACTAAGTGTTCATGAGTCAAGTCTGTTTATAGCCTTTATAATTAGTCCTAATGCAGAACACCTGTAGTAACCCACGTGACACTCGAGCATGGCGTGAATCGTCCAGCACGCACCACTATTGGGAGTGCCTGAAACACGTGTGCTGCACGCGCGCTCTGCGTCAGATCCATGACAGAGAGGAGGAGGATTATTGTGGAGGATGACTTGCTGTACAACTCACAGAATCACTGCAGTCTGTCGGCTCACTGGGATCTTTTTCTTTTCGTGTGATTTTAACAAGGAAACTATCCAATGATGGCTGCTTTTGCCTCCTTTTGAGGATTTCGCGGAAATGCGACATTGCACTGTCATGAAACAGATGAGACACACACACTAACAGTATATACTAGCGCAGAAGCCACAATCCTGCAGTGAGTGAGAGAGAGAAGTTGTGATCACGTGAGGCTCAGCAGACGAATACTACTTGTATCGCAAAACCTCGCTCGTTAACCAAGTCAAAATATATGAACAAATCTTTTTGCTCATCTTGCGAAACACTTACAGAACAAGTTACTGGCAATCCAAGGTTCCACTGTATGCACATGGGGAATTAAGGTAATGAAGAAAAATTTCTTTAAGGATGGAATATTTTTTCCTGTGATCATTTTATTACGTACAGTATGCAAATGCAGTAGTTTAGTGTGGTGTGCTGATTTTGAGTTGGAAATTCACAAAGCGCGTGAACGCTGTTAAGAGTTTACATCCTCTGACTGCCAAACTTAGTTACGCAAACTTGGTCCCTTGAGCATGAACCTTAATGCTGCCTGCTCCAGACGCACTACATCACAGCTGAGCACAGCCACTGCTCTAACCCCAGGTCAATCCAAGATGTGCTTTGAACAGAAAAAAAAGGTTGATTGTACTGCATATGTATGTCAATAAAAGATATCTTTCTAATCAGGTGATTAATCACGAGACACGAATTGTTCAGTTTAGGAATATCAGTGTCTGGAGTCTCTCCATGTGAAAATGCCTAAATTTGTTTTCATTCTATGGAGCCTACGCCACATCTACTACTGCATTAAAACACTGGAGACACGCTGGGCTTTAACAGCCAACCCTCGTGAATGTCACATGGTGTAATTTCAGTGTAATTGCAAGTGTTTGCACACGAGATTTGGAAAGAAGCAGGAAGGAAAGTCAACATGTTGGAGCTGTTCTGGTTGAGAGTGACTGTCTAGTTCATTGGGGGCATTTATTTACTTAAATAAAATTATTTTCATGTTGGAACTGATCTGGTCAAGGAACAGTTTTCAACTATATTGGGAATAATTACTTGGGAATAGCTGTTCCTGTTACCTGGATTCCTCCTCAGGTTAATGTGTAGGTTATTCCCTATATTAATGAGAAAAGAACTTGTTTGCCCTTTTACTGAAATAAATACCCCAGTTATACTTCACCTAATGTATTGAACTCGATATATAAGTGAACTCCTAAGCGGCATTAACGTGTGTTGGGGTGTGTTAAAGTGTCAAGGAATAGCGTTGTACCGTTCACACCTGGTGGTGGCACTAGAGGAGTGTTGAGCCAACAAATACGGAGATGAAGTCTAATATAGTTGGAAAAGGTCGGATAATTATTCATCTGGCTTCCAAGAGTGTCAGATATCAAAAGTTTATTTAATTATAAAATTAAAGGGAAAAATAAGCATTTTACAACTAACGTTTACATTTTTGAGGCCATTTTAAAACAAATTCCAGCACACAGGCTATGGTGACATTTAGAAAAGACCTTTAGGTTTGGATTAATCTATAGTTCCTCTCCTTGCTTTATGGGACGTAATTTTATTCTCTGTTAAGGAATACTGTTTGCTTTTGCTTATGATGATTTAAGAAATTTTGTCTAGTTTTAACATTTTGATTTCCAGTGAATTCAGCAGCAGGCCACAACATACAGTATAGTGATGTATTTATTTCCATACAAGTAAGCAGTACATATCAGGTTTTTTAGTACAGCCAGATGCATTTTTTTCCCCATTAATAAACATATTAGAACTCCCATGCAGAAGGTTGCTATAACATCCCAAAAGCTTCCCAAAGATTTTGAAGGGTTTTGTTTCATTTTGTTTTTTTAAATAAATGTGGACATCAGAAGGGAGAACATGCCTCAGCATGCCACAAATAAGTAGGCCATAAATATACACACACAGAGAGAGGGAGATCAGCCTAACGTTAAAACCACCTGCTTATAATATGGTGTACATCCCTCATTTGGCCTGAAAACAGTTCTGACCTTCCGAGGCTTGGACCCACCAGATCCCTGAAGGTGTGCTGTGGTATCTGGCACCAAGGCCTTACCAGCAAATCCTTTAAGTCTTAAATTTCAAGGTGGCGTCTCCATGGATCGGACTTGATTGTCCAGCACATCCCACAGATGCTTGGTCAGTTTGTGATCTGGGGAATTTGGCAAGTTATCACCTTAATGTATTCCTGAACAATTTTTGCAGTGTAGCAGGGCACATTTTCCTGCAGAAAATGGCTGCTACCATGAAGGTCTGAACTTGGTCTTCTAACAAGAAGGTCAACATTATTCACATCACCTATCAGTAGTTCTAATGTTATGGCTGATTGTGTGTGTGTGTGTGTGTGTATACATGTACGTGTATATATACACATATATACACTATATATATATATATATATATATACACACACACACAGTGGGGCAAAAAAGTATTTAGTCAGCCACCAATTGTGCAGGTTCTCCCACTTAAAAAGATGAGAGAGGCCTGTAATTTTCATCATAGGTATACCTCAACTATGAGAGACAAAATGAG
>JAQLOM010000012.1:11979280-11998550 GCA_030068315.1 Chrysichthys thysi | reverse complement strand
CGATGTCAGCTGGGATTGGCGCCAGCTTCCCCCCGCGACCCTGAACAGGATTAAGCGGAAGAAGACGAATAAAGACGGATATTTATGTATACACTTATGGATATGTTGCTTGATTAATAAGCCTTTAATTAGACATTGTGTTGTAAAGCTGCTTTGAGACGATGTCTGTTGTTAAAAGCGCTATACAAATAAAATTGAATTCAATTGAATTATTAATATATAAGCGTATCCATAAATATATACACCTAGATATATCCCTATCGAGCAAGCCTGTAGTGATGGTGGCAAGGAAAAACTCCCCGGGACAACAAGAGGAAGAAACCTTGAGAGGAACCAGACTCAAAAGGGAGTCCATCCTCTTTTGGGTGACACTGAATAGTGCCATTGCAACTAACTCACATCTATAACCATGTGATTTATTGTTCAAACGTACACCTGTGTAGCACAAGATTCACTATAGTTTTAACATGAAGCCATTGTAGCAGAACGGCTCATGTCAGCAAGAGACCAACGCCATCTTCACAGTTTCTAAGTGAATGTTGTGGCAGTACATAATTCTCAACAGGAGTGAGTAGATTTCAGGTGATGATAACTCTGCACCAGAAGACTAGTATTGGTGTTGTCACAAAATTGAAAGCACAATTGTCAAGAATGTCTTTATATGCTGTAGGTTTAAGATTTTCCCTTCACTGGAAATAAGAGGCCCAAACTAGTCCCAGTATGACTAGACTCCTGTGCTCAGAGCAAGCTCCATGAAGACATGATTTGCCAAGGACGATGTAGAAGAACTCGCGTGGCCTACACAGAGCCCTGACCTCAACCCAACTGAACAACTTTGGTTAATGCTCTTTTCGCTGAATGAGCAAAAATCCCAATAGCCACATTCCAAAATACAGTAGAAAGCCTAGAAACCTAGAAAGAATGGATGGTAGAACAGCAGCAATGGCGACCAAAGGGATGTTGGAATGGGGTGTTCACCAAGCACATATAATTACAGTGGTTAGGTGTCTGCATACTTTTGTCCATAAAGCAGAAAAATCAAACCCTTTCCATGTCAAACTTGGAAAATACCTTTTAAGATACTGTACAAAATCTTCATAAAGTTCCATGTGAAAGTTCCACTTTACTCTCCTCATTGAATGTCCTTGTAGGATGTTGGTGTGTGATAATAGATATTTGGTGGTTGTCGGATTTGTTGCTAGATCTTCAGTTTAAAAAGGCTCTTAGGAACACGCTGTCATAACTGTCTTCTTATTTGGCTTATTCTTATTAACATGATCTAAACTTTATTTTAATCTCGAACCATGTTTTCTTTAGGAGAGTTTAGCTAGGATTAAACTTACAGATACAATCAGATCCTGTGTTCCCTTGATGTCACTAGTGGCCTGCTTCAAGGCCTCAGTCACAGTTGTCTGAGCTTTTTCTGCCTGGTTCAGAGCTTCCTGTACCAGCTCAGCTGTGCTCTTCATGTCTGATGCCTGTTTTCTGGTACACAAAGAGGGACAGAGGTTTTGTATTGGCTAAAAAGTTACACAATTTTAACATTATATGTATGTAAAATGTGCAATATGTATGTGTCTCATGTTTGTGTCTCTCTCATGTTGCTGCATGCAATATTCTAACAAACCACTAGATGGTGATGTATACTGTATTCATGCTACACGATCAACATGGATCTTCTGAAAGACCAGAAGCAGTCTAGACAGACCAGATGTGCATCACAAACGAGGTGATTTTCTATGCTAGAGTCAAGGTTCTGACCTGGCTTTGCGAGCTTGCTCCAACAGGGTCTCGGCTCTCTCAATATCAGCAGCGCTCTGGTTAAGGATATCCGCCACGTCAGACAAGCTGGCCACACGCTCCCGAATATCTGCCGTCAGGTTCTGCAGCTGAGCCGGCGTGGTGGGCATCTGCATCTGCAGCACCTCGTTAGCCACAGTCTCAATGCTCTCCAGATCAGCTCCTTCTTCTAAAGACGTCATCATAAGCAGCAAGGATGAATTGAGCAAAGATTAGGGACAATCGTTTAAACATGCAGGGCAGTTTTGTGAAGTGGATCTGAAAAGAGTTAGCCCGTCTGATACGCAAGCCTGAGAAGAATACCAATCAGTCATTACGATATATATATACACCCACACAAGGAAAGCCAACTATCCTCATGATGAAGATGTTATTTATCATATTTTAATCATCAAGACATGAGCGTACGAGTGAGGAAGTCTCGGATCTGCTTGATGAGCCTGCGCAGCTCCTCGTTGCTGTCATCCACACGCTGCTTGGTCTTATTGGTCTTCTGCAACACCTCTTGAGCATTCAGCTTGGCCTCATCTGCTTTTACTTTTGCTTCGGATACCTAAATACACAGCAACTGGTCAGTCAAAACTGCTTAGAAAGAACTGATATGATTGGCATGAGAAATGTTCAGTGGTTCACACACCATCTTGGAAAGCTTGTCCACCTCCTCCATGGCACTGACGATATCCTGGTCAAAGTCCTTGGCTTTCTGCCAGGCATTATGGGCCAATGTGGTGAGACCATTACATCCCTCTCCCCCACACTTCCTGTTTCCTTCTGCATCCACACAACCCAGACCTCCACACGGAGAGTCGGCACAGGCCTCCGAGCCAGCACGGCTGCCGCAAGTCTGGGATCAAATCAGAATAAGGTCAATCACTATACAAGCCACATATATTAGTAATAAGGTTATGTTATCTTGTTGTATTCATTAAAAATGAATGCAATGAAGGTCAGATCATTTATAATTTATAAACCTGATTAAACTAAACAGGCTTATAGATCAGACATCCTTAGAGTGTAACTAAAAATAGGAGTTCATAAAGTACAATAATATAATACATTATATATAAGGTCTTGATTGATTTTCTATAACAGCAGCTCTGACAGTAGTGTTGGCTATAATTTAAATGATAGGTTTGTATTAATGTGCTCATTCTAATGCATTGTTTCGATAGTGACATCTCAGTTCACAGGGACTTGTATGGCGGTCCACATAATCTGAGCCTAATAATAAACGAATAAAAAAAAACCCATGCAGTAATTTTATATATTCATTTACAACATGAAGCTTTCTGTTAGGTGAAATTTATTTAACATTTACAGCCTCAAAAGAGTCTCAGTTGTCCATACTTGTCAGCTCAACTGTCTAGAAATTCTTCAGGACAGAGGTTTCTCTGTAACGTGACAATGTACATTTTTTTCCCTTTATCTTGTATATTCAAGACAGGGTGGTAATGGCATGAAGCAAACAGCAGGGCCAATCGTGTGTTATTCTTTTATATATTCGATCCCACATAACACGCATAGACTTGTTAAACAGTCTTCGTATAACACAGAATGATAAATTCACCTTCTCACTGATTTCGGATAGGTCCAGGGTCTCAAGCTGGCCAGCCAGATCGTCCAGCGCCTTGGTATGCTCATCTTGCTTCCTCTGAAATTCCTCTTTAGTCTTGTTCATCATGGCCTCTGTGTTATTGCGCAGCGAGGCTGACTGCTCCACCAGGCTCTCGGGATCACTAATGGAGGCGTTCACACGAGCCTCTGCTGCTTCAGACTCCTGCATGTATTTCCTGACACTGTCTAATGCTCCTAAGACGTTGGCCAGGTCATATAACCACATATTAAATATCCATTATTAAACTTAGTAATGTTAAGCTGTATCAATAATAATCAATAAAAAGCTTTGGCAGATACAGTGTTGCTCACCTTGCACATCTGAATTCTTCATAAACTCAACTTGGTCTTGCAGGTCTTTTACAGTGCGCTGGAGTTTCTGAGCTTCCTCACTGAGTGCTTTCAGTTTGGAGTCTGTGCTGTTTTCAGAAATCTGAGACAAGACTTCCTCTGTCTGATTCAGCTTCTCATTCATTTCAGCCATCAAGGATCTAGATGGGAACAAAGCGTCGAAAATGCGTGAACTGCATTAAAGTATCGTTTTTGGACCATAAGCCTGTACAAATGACTCTTGTTTTCATTTCAGAGGGAATTTCATTAGCATGGATTATGTTTCAGTGGGCAGGGCAGTATAGAAATATGTGGTTGCTAATCTGAAGCCATTCATATGCTTTCTATCTATTTCTCAATGCAAATCAGTCAATTCAATTTACTAGTACAAAAAAAAAAATTTTAAACAGGCATTTTAGCTTTTTTATGTAGCAGATGTCTAATTGTGCATATCAACCTCCCAGCTGGACTACTGAACATAAGAAACAGGGCTGTCAAAATGGTCACAAGTGAAGCAAACAATGTCAAAGTCATGTAAAAAAAATAGTGAAACATATACAAGTGCAAATGATTTCAAAACTAGTTGCTCATTTTCTCAAATGGCGTTCTAAAGGGTGTATAACCTGCTACAATATGCTCTACAAAACCATTACATTACACCCTATACAGTGAGCAAATACTGTGAACTAGAAGCAATTTGGGATTTGGCCTAACTTGAAGATGGGTCTATTTTATATATGTAGATCATGGGCAAGTGATGCAACATTTAGCTAAATATCAGCAAATTTTCTGTGAATAAAAAACCCCCCACCTCATCTAAAACAGTAAATTACATAATACAATTGTGCTGTTGTCTCTTAAAGCAACCGGGAAATGTTAAAAAGCACTAAGAAAAGCAATTCATGAACTGGTATGTCTTCCGATATATCTGACACCACCTTCAGTAATTTAAATAAATCCCAAAGGGTATGCAGTGTGCTTGGACAGATTTTACTTATAACATACGTAGCTTGCTCCAGCAGGCTCTGGATCTCAGTGAGGGGCTGAGTGGCGGGGTTCTGGGACAGAAGTTCACGGATGGAATTGGCGCTTCTTTCCATGTTGTTGATGGTGTCCTGGTAGGGCCCTGTGATGCCACTGGATTTAATGGCATTCACTTTCTGCACCAGTCTGTGTGTCTGGTTAGTGAGGTCTCCTACGATCACATCCCATTCAGCGAAGCACTGGTGGCACCGTTCACAGTGTGGGAATTCACCAAAGTAACCCCGAGCACAAGTGTCACAGCGGGGTCCCGACACACCCTCCACACACACACAATGTCCTGTGGCTTTGTTACATTGCTGCTCAGCAATTCCTCTGGGGTCACAGTCACAGGCTGAAAGCACACACAAATACTCACTTGTGTACTCAATTACAAATACAAATACTTACTTAATACCTTTTGGTTACACAATTTTAAAGTGTGCACCAACATAATCACTTCACAAAAACTGACATGAACCGACAAACACTTAGAAAGATATATTCCAACATGCATCAGCTTTCATAAAGGCAAGATAACAGAAGATGAGCATAAAGTGAAACACATGTACTTACACAGCTCAGTGTATGTCTGGTTATGATATGACAGCTAGTTGTGAACAGATAATAATAACAGGGTCTTAAGTAAAAGCAATGTCATATTTCAGGTTTTAAGATTTTAATGATTACCTATGGCAGTTCCATAGCACTTGAGTGACAGTTAGGTTCAGAATATATTCTCTGGCCCTTAATTAAAGTGCATTTAATTTTACAGTTAATCCTATTTTTCTGAAGACTTATAGCAGGGACAGGTTCAAAGTCGGAAATTGTCACAATCTAGCTGATTCCAACAAACGGCTATCTTGCTTTCTCAGGTGTTCGAATAAGCCTTTCTAAATGTTTATGCTGCTTTATGTCCAAAAGTTGCTAAATAGCTTCCACATGACTTAATGACCAAAGTAAAGCATTACACACAATGTATTTGACTGAGCTGAATCTCATTAGATTTACATATCACAAGGTTTGCCATTTCTTCTCTAATGCTGTATAATGATCATAATCTCTACTGTAATTTTTATAGGTGCACCTAGTTGAGCTTCTGTAAGATTTGCAGGATTCGGTTTGAGCCTCTGGGTTTTATAGACATACTTCGTCGTAGAGCTGGATTCAACTGTCTATAGTACTGTGTCTCTCACTTGTAAAAAGGCTAAAACAACGAAGGGGGAAGTGTTGCGGGAAGGACGGGTAAGGCAAATACTGGTGTGAACGACTGTGCGTATCATGTGTAACACACCAGTAAAGTGCCACCGAGTGTTGAAAGACAAAAGGGCCTAACTAACACACAAAAACATGCTAGACGCTAAGCAAATGTACCACTAGAATTACTTTAAAATGGCGATATTTACACAACCCCTCAACCCCCAACACACACAAAGACAGAACCCTTCGAACAGAAAGGTGTTTCTGTTCACATCCCCCCATACAGCTTCAGTCCACGAGTCCTAATCTTCTTGAATAGCATTCCTACCTGAAGTGCTTCACACACACACACACACACACACACACACACACACACACACACACACACACACACACACACACACACACACACATTCTCTAAGAAGGGACTTCATCACCTCGGGGCAATAATTTGAACAAAAGGCTGTGTGGAAGTGGGGGCTTAGCTCAGAGGTTAATCCTACTGTTTTAGAAGAGGCCTCTGGCATTGCTGAGAGGCACAACTTGTTGAAATATGCAGTCAGTGTGTCCCCCGGAGTTGAAAACTGTCTGTCAGGGTTTTTTTTTTTGTTTTGGGCTTTTTTTACATGCTTGATGCTCATACTAATATGTGAACACAAACCGAAGCTCCTATACACTTTCAGGAAAGTACAACAGGCCACACAGACTATTTGTGTGCCATCAGTGATGTTAAAATTGTCCTGAGGTTAAAAACACATATCAAAATATGAATATTTAAATAACTGAAAATCCTTTTTTTTTTTAACACACACACACACACACACACACACACACACACACACACACACACACACACCAGCCAAAGGTCCTCACAAGGTCATAACCTAATAAGATCATAAGGTCAGATATTCCTATCCTTTATATCCAAGACATAAAATCATTCTGAACGTGTGAAAGGAATTTTTCTTTTTTGTTTTTCACATATCCTTCCTTCACATATGTTTTCAATTTTCATGAGACTTTTATTTCAACAGGCTTTTGGGTCACAATAAAACAAACACATATGGCTAACATTCCACTCACAGGGACTGTGTTGGGGTTTATTTCCTAAAACCCTGGTAATTCATGTATGCACGTAGAATCACAGCTAGCAAGGACAAGCCTGGAGTAAAGGACTAAAGGTCTCACTAATCAGCTACACTACACAGATAAATGTGAGTCAGTAGATAATGAATTTATATTGTTTTTTTTTATATTACAACTCCATACAGGGTAAAATATTACAGTGTGCTACAGCATCCATAAGTTACTATTACTACAGTCACACAAAAAGCGCACAATATAATGCAATCAGGGAAAGTCCTCATTCCTTTACTGATATGGATTGAGGCATAGTGAGGTTAAGTCAACACAGAGACACTCAGGAGGTAACTAGATCTTAGAGAAACATAGGGTAGGAGGGGGTTTCCTGCTATGCTGGGCTCACCAAACAACCGGAGTGGGGAGGGGTGTGTGTGAGATCTCTCAGCAAACTGGGAGAAAATACAAACCCTTCCATGCTAGAGCCCTTCTTTCTGTGATGAACCACTCAATCTTGGATTATGAAAAATGTAATGAATGTAAACCAAGGACAGAGGCAGGTGCTCATATTGTGTAAATATAGCTGAAATGTTTATGAATGTTAACACTGGAGGCAGTTGTGTAGAAAGATGCTCCAGAACATCATTTGGCTTGCCTGCTACAATCTTTGAAGATAAGTGGACTTTAAATACAAAGTTAGTTTGCACATACTGTATTTTATGTCCTATAAAAGCAATGCTAGTGTTTGGTCCATAGATCATCCATCAAGCACATCTTTATTCACTATCTCTATTTGTTCCTCCATGGGTTGAATTTTACAAGACAAGTTAAAGATCTAGTCTTGTCTATACCAGTCCACTGCTTTCAGGGACAAAAGTTGATTTCTGCACCACGTCACCCACCCATGGCCCCTGAAGGGAAAGCCTACTGGAACAAAGGTACTTTGTTATACTGGAGAAGAGGATATTAGGAGGCCCTGAGCTCATCGTGGCAAAGCACATTTGAAGCTAATGCAATATTGCGAGGAAACCTTTTATGCACTGCTATTAATGTTGTGGGTTACCTTTATAGCCTTATCTAAGTCTGAAGCAGAAATCACCAGCATTGTACTGAGTGTGTATCAGTACAGTTTAACTCTAGGTCTAAGGTATGTGATATGGCCAAATTATCAACACCACAATACTTGAAGACATTTTCATAAGATGCTATATATTAAAAATACTTAATGAATATGTATCAGGATACAGGGTTAATATTTCCATCAAAAGTCATTTCTTTGTGCAATGCAGTCAATACATAGATGGATTTTTAAGTCAGCTACTTGTTATTGTAATAGTAGCTATAAAAGTATGGAGGACACCTGCAATACTCTTAAAAGCTCTCATTGTGTGATCATTTATCACAGTATAAATTTGATATTATCATTTTGGCTAGCCCTAGAAATGATGGTTTTCAGCTTACCATGACATTTGACTTCCGGGTTACCCCAAAACAGCTCTCTGCACTCCCGGCATGTTCTTCCTCCAAATCCAGGCTTACACATACACTGGCCACTGATCTGGAATGGAGATACATAAGCATACTACTTTACAAACTGTTCATCACATTGACATTCCATGAAGACATAAAAATCTATGCTGAAATCATACGCTACATAAATACAACCACTGATAGGACAGCACATAGCATAGCATGCATCTACTCAAGCCTAGTGGTTAGATATTATATGAAAGGGACATCACCTCATTGCAAGCAGAGCTGGATGAGTGATTGGGGTCACAGTCACAGGCCTCGCAGCCTTGACCGCTGGCCATGTTCCAAGTGTCTGGGGCGCACAAATCGCAGTGCTGTCCAACGACACTGGGCAGGCACTGGCACTGCCCGTTGTTCTGGTCACAGTGGCATTCACCGACGGAAGGACAAGTGTCCTGCCTAGTGCCCATATGGTTACATACACACCCTGAGGAGCAGTAAATAATACCTCAGTGATGGGATGAAATGAAAACAAATTGTCTGTATTAAACTGGCCTAAATTAGACAGATGCAAACTACATCCTGGTGCTTACGTTTGCAGCTCTGTGTAAGGGCATTTCCATAATAACCCATCTTGCAGTGGCTGCAGCCTTCGCCCTTGGTATGGTACAGACATTTGAGGCAGACGCCTGTGCGTGCGTCACATGATCCTGGGTCCATCATGTCAATGTTATTACTGCACTGGCAAGGACGACACTCTCCACCAGCCTCATGAGGGTTTCCGTAATAGCCTGGCGCACACTCATCACACCTTGCGCCTACATGAAGCAAAGAATCAAAGCACAGAGTCACTTATGAATGGCAAAAATGTTCTGCAACATTCTGTACCCAATCCGAAGCTTTGGATTAACACCAGCACCAAGGTGAGCTACGATATAAGAAATCTTTTTATTTATTCATTGATGATTACCTTTATAGCCCTGGTTGCAGACACAATACACCTGGTGGGACTCATGGCTCTTATAGCATGTCCCAGCAAACTGACGGCTGCTGCCAGGGCCATCTGGACACATACAGGGGCGGCAGTGCTCTCCAGATCCCAGGACAGGGTCGCCATAATAACCATGCAAACATCTGTATAAGCAGGCAAGATTTATCAACAGGCTTATATTAAGAGATCAGATCCATTTTGCATCGAGTAAATATTTATATTGCATGTACACTGGAATTCACAGCATAAGTAATGGGATTTTTGGCTGCTCCGTTGTGTCTTGGTGAGCTGACAAAACCTAATAAACAGGTTAATGACGTGGCAAGGTCACTGCATATCATGGATGTATAAAAGTGTGCACAGATTGCACCAAATCACTGCAAAATGGATCACTAACCTCTCACAGCTGTGTCCAGTGGTGTGGTCCCTACAGTCTAAGCACTGCCCGGTTAGGGGGTCACACTGCTCCGCATGGCCATTACAGGTACATGGCCGGCAACTGGGGAAACCCCAATGTCCAGGGAGACAGCGATCACACTGTCGTCCATACGCTCCGGGAATACATTCACACTGGCCAGTGGCCTCATGGCAGAATGCATGCACTGAACCCTGTGGATTACACTCACATGCTGGAGAATAGAAACAGCTTACATTAACCTATTGTACCCATAAGCTCTGTGTAATATTAGAAAAGCACTTAAATTCTCCTTTACAAGAATGACGTAGTATGAATTTTGTATGCAAATCAAAATAAAACTCACGTCTGCAGCCTTGAGGTCCAAAAAGATATGTAGAAGGGGCACATTTGTCACAGTTTCTGCCAACCACATTGGGCCGGCATTGGCACTGGCCACCACTAGGGTCACACACCGTACTTAGAGAACCCTGAGGGTCACACGCGCAAACTGTGGGTGTGAGAAAGGAAAAGATTTAATATTCCATTCATTCATTCATCTTGAGTAATCACTTTATCCTGGGCAGGGCTGCAGTGATGCCAAAGACACCCCTGGACTGGACCCCAATCCATCACAGGGTACCGTGAACACAATCATTTAAACCTAGAGCCAATTTGGAATGATTTAATATATAAGACTTTTTTAAATCCAATATAGCTTTTCGGCATAACATTTACATGGATATAAAGAGCAAGTGGATACAAAACAATTATTATCTAGAAGTTCATATGATTTTTGCAAAGTTTTCAGAACTTGGTCTTTTTGCGCTTATGATGTCAAGACCAAAATTGATGGCTGCTCTTTCACGATACATCAAATACTAAATCTGAAATCTTAAGTCCTGACTGTGGTTCCACTGGAGAGAGCCTTTTCTTCATAACTTGATGAAAAGGTGCTTTTTACCTGACATGTTATGCATACCACAAAACCCCTGTTTTTGTGGTATGCAATTTGTCATGTTGACAAGGGAACAAAGACCATATCACAATGAGGAAGACTTAATAGCACTTGGTACATTCCTCAGGAAAGGACATTTGAGATGAAAGCTCTGTAGTGTCCATTTTGTTCTCTGCATTGCATGTTGGAACATGTTGGAGTGATTTAGAAATACAATGCAGCCCAGGCCCATATGATGTCTAGGTACAATTAATAAAGCACACACACACACACACACACACACACACACACACACACACACACACACACACACACACACACGCGTGCGCACACACACAAATACATGCAAGCCTACAAAAACTTCAGACAACCCATTGTAAAGTGAGTTTCTTCCCTACTTTACAGATACATCCAAAAGTTTACTAAAGACAAAGAACTTGATTATGTAAATTGACTACCGTGTATACTGTAAATACAGATTAATTACTCATTAAACTATCACTGAACTTAAATGATAAGACCTATGCCTTTTACCAAACAATCCATAATACATTATAAAACATGCTTTTCCCTATCTTTTGGAATTAGATAGCTTCCAGGTGAATTCTCCCAAACCTGTAATAACAGTAATGAATCTTGTTTCCTGTCTAGAAGCCTTGTCTGTCACTTTATTTGACAGCAAATAAGATGTACACTGCTGAGAAAGTTGGCTCAGGAAGCAAGTGAAGCCCTATAATCAGGCTTGAGGCGCACGCAAACAAGCTATAACATGCAATGACAGCATCAGGGTTGAGGGACGAGTGAACACAGAGAGCGAAGGAAGACGTACGACTGACATGCACCATAAAAAAAAGACCTTAGGTGTTGAAAAGACTGTCAGCAAAGGGATGCGAACATATGTATGTGTCTGTCAGTACCTTTAGCTCCCTGATGCAGAAGAGCAGACACACTGAAGATGTAGCTCTTGCAGATGTCAGGCATGGGGGTCTTCACCACAGACTGGCTGTTCTCTAAGCAGCGGTAGCGCTGGAAGGTGTCCCAGGCGGTGTTGGTCACCAAATCACCACCTTCTGTTCCAGATCCAGAGAAGATATCCAGATTCTTACAGTGTGGCATCAACACAAGCTGGAAAAAAAAATCACAGAGCAAAACTATGAGGCTAAGGGCTTGCTGTAATGAATGTGTTAATCAAAGGTCTAGTGATTTAGGGACAGCTTTTCATTTCATTTGGTGCAAAAAAATATCAAGTAATGTTTTTTTTAATCCAATGAATATGCATTTTCTTTCAAGAATCACTTTACATTCAGATTAGATATTCCAAGAGAGAACATACCGAGTCTATGAGTGTGTACGGGGACTGGATGTCACTGCTGGTAGAGTAGCGAGGAAGACTCAGACGCACTGTATAGTTCAACCCTTCTTCAAAACACACAGGCCTGGGTAACACCACATATCTGAGAAGACACAATGTGTTTATACAACTGATATACTACAAAATTTTCACAGAATGGGTCTTAACCTCTTTTAATATAAGGGACACCAAAGAACAGGTAAAAAAGATACAAAAGGCCATTCGGTTTTACAAATCGCACAACCTGCTTTACACACACACACAAATACACACACCTGGAACCAGGATGTAGGGATATGATTTGGTTGTCATCATCTGGCATAGTGTTGGCACAGCGGCTGTCAGCAGTGATGTCATGAGGCCTGAGGACAGTCATCAGTACTTCCTCCCACTGTTCTGGAAGCTACACAGACAAACACACAATGATAGCAAGAATGGAAACTCACACAAAATGATATAACACGGAAATACAGGCGTCATGCTGTGCTAAATATAACACACTGCTGCATTGTCTTTGGGCTAGACAAATAATGCAAAACAATGCAAAAACTACTACAAAAAATAGTACAGATGCATGCTTTGACTTACCTGGGGTTCGTAGCGAATGAGGATGTCATATTCCATAGAAAAGGGGATATTATCAATGCTGAACTCCAGATAAGCTCCTTCGGGAACATTCACAAAGCCTATTCCAGTCCAGGTTGGATTACGGTCCTGAGGATATTGTCTCTGCACAACCGTCACACCCTGCAGAAAGAGAGATTTCTAGTACATGGTCCAATGTATTTCAGGATTTATAAGCCATCTCAAACAGATATTAGGCAGGTGACTTACAGGTCCAAACTTCGCATCTTCTGCCTCGTACACGTAATGGTCCAGAGCAATAAAGTAAAAACCGGACTCCACTTGGTCACAGCGTCTGCCTGACATGTGCTCCCGACACTGACAAAACCCTGTCTCTGGAGAACAACTGAGGAATGCACAAACATCAACATGATCCTCAGCAGTGTTAAAAATCTGGAATCTGCTGGAGCAATGAAGGCACGTTGCATATAAAATGGCATAATTCACTGGTAAATCTAAAGGCCTGTAACTTCTTAGAGCTAAAGGGGATGAACAATAGCACTTGCAAAAAAAAAGGGAGAACTGAAATTATTGCTGAACATGAAATAGCCATGGAAATGAAGGTGTTCGTAGTATGTCCTGCATGCTATAAATGCATTAAAATAATTAGTTTAGTTTAATATACTGTATTTTAATTTAGCTTAGTTTAGTTTGAGCTATCATGTTAATATACATACAATATTCATATAATGATGTGTTTTGGATCGAACACACCATTAACGTTCAGGACGTGATCCAACATAGATCTTGAAGGTCAATTCTCATATCCAATCAGCTACAAGTTGCACTGACTTGCATGTCATACTCACTCATTATTGAGAGCACCTCCAGCATCACAATCGCATGGCCTGCAGCCATCCATGTCGTTGCTGAGCCCCCAGTGCTGAGGCTGTGAAGGGAACCGCTAGTTAAAACACGCTTTAGACAACAAGCTGTTTTATGACAGACCTCCCAAGATGGGAAACTAAGCATTCCGCTGTGGGGTGGCCTGTGTTTGCCTTTGAATCTGCTAGCTAGATACATAAACAATTAAAATGAAGGGCTGACTAGAGATCTGGAAACAAAAATTCACTGCAATTCAGAAATAAACAGTAATAACATTCTTTCATTTAAAGCATCATCCCAGGTCGCTGTCTAAATCAACCAAATAGAATAATGTCCAAGAAAAGTGGGATTAAAACCACGGTCAACTTACCAAACACTGGTCACAGTCTCTCCCCATAACTAAGCTCTTACAGTAACAGTTCCCTGAAATTGTATCACAAGGGCTTCCACCAGGGATTGTCCCCAAAGGATTACAGGTGCAAGCTAGAAAAAGCAATACAGACAACATGAATCATGGAAATGCTTTCTCAGCAGTTAATATTCACATGCAAATCATCCCCTTGACTGTGAAGTAATAAATTGAAAAGTCAACACATGTACCTTTACATCCCAGAGGATCGTCACTAAGGCCATAATGGCCTTGTTTGCACTGGTCACAACGTTCCCCCTCCACATTAGGCTTACAACGACACTGTCCCGCAATCAGTCCACGAGAGACGTCTGTCAGTGCATCACAGACGCCTCCATTCAGAGAACCAGTAGGATCGCAGTCACAGGCTAGAGAGACGTATATCGACAATCGAATCGTTAATATTGTAAGGGAAAAATCAACGAACAATGATTTATGAACCCATACCACAAAATACCAGGGGTCACCCCGAGACATTGTTTAACAACATACAATAAAAAGGAAAAACGCTTAATAATTAAATACAAGAAATCCCTCATGTGTTGGAAACAATTTGGCAACTTGTGTGGTCCGAGAGATTAGCATAAGCCTCAGACATCACACAGAATAAAGTGTGAAACTTCAGCTTAGTATTTAGCTCTGTGTTGAATAACACCACTTCAAAGAACAGGTGTTTCCCACCCCATGCTCTCCCCCCATCATCACAACCACAAAAAGAGACAGAGAAGTTCAAAGATCTAGACAGATGAACCTTTCATAATAAACTAGCCCAGACAGAAACAGTGAGGAGCAGATGACAGTAGAGAGGAAGAGACAAAATAAAGGATGAGCAAAGTGTGATAACAGGAAGAACAACGCACGGTCACAGATGTTAGGGTCACGAATGTCCCTCTCAGGATGTTGGTAGAAGAAGGGCTTGCACTGCTCACAACGGTGGCCCATTGTGTTGTGCTGGCAATCATCACACACTCCTCCACTGATGCTACCTGAGGCCTGGTACACCTCCATGTCAAAGTGGCACGAGGTACTGTGGTGATTGCAGTTGCATTCTGTAGAGAAAATGGCAGGTTACGCATTTATGGTACTTTTCGCAATGTTTGAAAATGTTTTCTTCAAAATTGTCATGTATCAAAATATTCAGTGTTTTTGTGGATGATGATGGAACGTTAGTTAAATGTTATAACCTTTTTATATTCAGTGACATAGAGGAATGAAAAAGAAAACAGAAAATAGAAACTTAAATAACTGGTCAACTAAAATTCCCATCCAATTATCTATTTGTTACTAAAAGAAAATTTTGACTTGTTAAGAGTTAAAGAATGACTGACGTTATCAGAGTACTTAAAAGCAGGTTTCAGCTAAAATAGTTACACTGGTTCATTGCATTACACTTGTGTAATATTTCCTGAAACTGTCTTACTTTTGCAGGCATTGGTGTTGCGCCCCTCTGCAGGCCTCCAGGGCAGGTCATGGTAGAAGTCCTGACAGAGCTCACAATTCAGCCCCATGGTGTTGTGGTTACACATACAGTGGCCATGGACCTACAGGAAAAGTAACCACAAGGAATCTTAAAAAGTAATCATCTGACAGTGACTCTAAAATAACTCTAATAAATGTGGATAACAAATCTTTAAACCACAAATGGGTCAAATTAAATGAAAAAATGTGTTCAAGTTGAACTCAGCACGTTTGGTTCTTATATGTGACCCGTGCTGGAATAATGAGTTGGAATGAGGAAATTTTCAAAAGTGAGTTGTTGTTACTTCCACATTGTCCATCTGAAGACCTTCAAAATAAGGCATGGTTTGATGAAATTGGACAAAAAATGACCAAGTTACATCCAACTGAATTCGCCCACGTCTAATGGGGTTTGGAAACTCACTTTCCATCGGTTCATAAATGCGTCATTGAGAATTCCATGTGTATTGTCAGGAAGTAGAAAAACTACGCTTCACAATGATACCAAACATGGGTAGGGGGATTCCCCCGTCTCACTGCGAGCACGCGGTGAAAAACACGGATTTATCATGGAATATTACGACAAAGAACTAATTAATAAAGAATGAACATAATGAACAAAACCTTAGAATAAAGGTAGTTTGGGGTCTTTTCTTGCTGTTTTATCATGGGGATCAATAAATGAGGGCTTTACGGACTAATTTTTGAGAAAATCTCATTTCGACCAAAATCATGTTTTGCCTCTTAGCTCATAATTAGCCTATGCGCATTCCGACTCATCATGCCAGCACGGGTCACAATATGCTACTTGCTAAAAAACAAAACTTAGGAAAAAAAAAAAAGAAAGCACCAAATTCTTCACCATTGCTCTGATTGATTATATTTTTTTACATCACAAGCAAAAAAAAAAACTTTAATTAAAAGAAATTATTGCAAAGATGCAACTACTCAGAATGAGCTGTAAAAATCCCCCAACCAGATGGCAGCAGAAAATGTTTATACTTGATGCATCTGGACTCCATTAACAAATGCCAGCTCTGGCAGCAGTTGCACACACACAGCTTATGCAAGCTCTCACTGTACTCTATCATTTCTAGTACAAATCAGGCTAAAACTCTAGTGCCAGTAAGTTCAGTGAGATTCAGTCATATCATGATGCATCAGGATGAATTTCTTTTTGGGGCTGTTAAAGCCTACAATGATGACATTTCTGTCAGACAGAAAGTAAACAGTGCGGAATGGAGACTAAACAAGATGCTCCTTTCAAACACACGAACACGCACACACACGCACACTCGCGTGCACGCACACACACACACACACACACACACACACACACACACACACACATACACAAATGTCTCTGCACAGAAAACAGCAAAAAGGAAAGCACGTGTTTACTGTGGGGAAAAAAATCCCAATTAATTTCATTCACAATGTGCATTTTAATCCTTCTTTGATTATTCAAAACTTGCAAACAGTGTTGTCTATAAACTTGCTAATTTGGTTCTCTTCAGTGAGAAACTGACATGAAGACATTTTACATAGCTTTCAGTTGAGAAAATATTAGACAAAATAATCAACGCCTGCTGACTAAAAGCCCTCCAGCACAAACCTCCCCCTCCTAGAATGAACGTTTCCTATCAACCTTTAGCAAGTCTACATCTGCAATATTAAGCCTTGTCGTACCACAGCACTGTTGACTTCTCTAATTTGGAAGCTCAGAAAGTGTAGTTTACTGTGAAAAAGTATATATTATTTTCTTTTTGTAAGAAGACTCTAGTCTCAGCACTTTGCAACAGTCAGAACTATAGCTTTTAGGTTTTCCAAGACAAGGATGATTTCAGAACAGAAAGCTATGTGGTTATTTATAACATAACAAGCTAAATTTTGATCTTATTCCTTTCAAATATATGAAAAAAAAAAGGCTAGTGATAAAATGACTGTTTATAGTTGCTATAATGTAAGGCATAACAGGAACTTCCTTGTTTTGCAAGATGTCCAACAACATAAAAAGAACTATAAATCGATTTTTAAAAAGTACGACACGATCGTTTTCCTATAATAGCACGCCCGTTCTGGTTTATTATAACAGTATAAATCAATATCTTTTACAAGACAAGTACATTTTCAAATTCTATTTGTGCAATAGTCACCTACCATTCCATCCACCGCCTCTCCAGTTCCATCGATGGGAGCACACTCAGAAGCGTGGCCATAGCAGAAACAGTTACCCCTCACCACCATGTCATAAATGGCATAGTAGTACTTCTCCTTGATTTCCATACGTGAGTCCAGCAGATTGTCCCCCAGTGTGTGCAGCTTAGTAAATTTCACTCTCAGGTTAGTAATCTTCAGCATATCTAAGACATCAGAGACAAGATGCTACTTGAGCAAAGGAAGTACACATATCTTATCTTTGCAGTGTGTGTGTATATTTGCAATTTTTATACATTCACATGCTAAGCTTGCTCTAGAATCTGTCAAATCTGTCAATGAAACTCTTACTTTGGATCCTTGGGCTGTAAGGATCATCAATCCTGAAAGCTGGATCTAACACTCGAAAGATGACCTGGATGAATACAGGTTTCCAGATAACTTAGGAGCATGTCAGTACTAATTCAAAATACTGTGCAAGCACTACAGTACATTTTAATCCAATCATAGCAGACAGTAAGGCCCACCTCTCCCTCTGTAGATGGTTCAATATCAGAATAGCGAGAGTCGCAAATGACATCATCCACTTTCTTCATGGGGCCTCGAGAGATCGAGGGAAAAGAGGATTCGCAGTCATAGGCAAAGTACCGATAAACCTGCCATGTTTTTCCAAAGTCAGCTGAGCGCTCAATCACCATAGAGGCTGGCCGAAAGGTCTGGGTAACAATTAACAGCGTTTTTAACAGATTAATGTTGGTAAATTAGGAGATCATTAATGCAAGCCTCCACCAGGAGCTAAAATAAAAGATAAAACAATGCACCTGATACTGTAACTCCTTTAAAGTTTTAACAGGGAAGCAATAAATTCCTGGCAGGACCTTTGTTTAGTGGTGCCAAGGTCAGTAGTCTGTTCCTGCTTCTTAACAATATTGTAAAACAACTGTTTTGGATTTCTTTTGGGCCTCATATTACGGAAAAACCAAAACAGATAGACAGAATAAAATTACGTTAAGGCTCTAGACCTTTAGTGCATGAATTAACAATATGATTTAAGAAAGTTGAGCAACTACAGGCACAGCTTTGCTGCAGCAACTTCTTTAAGAAGCAGGAACTTTATTTTAGGTATTTCTACGAGAAAACCATAGATTTTTAGATCCTGCTACAAAGTAGGCAATTTGAGATTGCTGTACACATCCTGTGGTGTACTACTGGTCATTGTTTGTGTTAATTTGTTAATGGTGAAGGCATTCACTCCCCCAACTTCCAACCAGGAATTCATGAATAAACTTCTTGTTCAGGGAAGTTCCAGAAAATGTACGTTCCTCAAAGATTCTCAGGGAAGTGATGGCTTATTGTATAAAGCTTGATCTAAAGACTGTGTGTGTCAACCCATAACTTTGAAGAAAATGCACCATATCTGTGAGCCTGGCAATGGAGGAAGTATTTGTAACACTCTGAATCCTCAATAGTTCAGCAAACACACACACACACACACACACACACACTACCGTTCAAAAGTTTGGGGTCACCCAGACAATTTTGTGTCTTCCATGAACAGTCACACTTTTATTTACCACATGAGTTGG